>CAUYPK010165202.1:0-50000 GCA_963574355.1 Loris lydekkerianus | reverse complement strand
GCCATGAGCTATCATGTCTGGCCAAGAGTGAATAGTTTTAAGTGCATGGAACAGCGCCTGGCACATAGGAGATGCTATATAAGCACTAATTGATGCTATAGTAATCTCAGTATTATTATTGTCCTTGTCATTTCATCATTGTCATCATAGTCTTCACTATTACTACCATTTTGGGCCAGGCCACATTGAACATGTAGCAGTGGTCAGATCAGATATAGTTCAGGCTTTGGTGAAGCTTATAAACTGTTGCACTATTAATGTATCTAATTAAAAGTACAAGTAAGTTCTGAGAGTAGATAACCAGAGGTGCCAACCTGGTCAGGAAGATGGAATGAGGAAAGACTTCTGAAATTTGAGATGAGAGGGCACTTACCCAGGCCTTACTCTTCTCTGCCCCATCCCTCCACCAGAGGGACCAGGTCAGCGGTCAAGACTGGCCTCAATGCTCGACTCAGACATAGACAGTGAAGGGGACTTTGGAGGTACCATCAACCCTTCAGTGGCCATGGCCATTGCTGGTGGCCCCCTGGCCCCCAGCTCCCGGGCCAGCATCTCCCAGGGGCCCCCAACAGTGAGTAGAAGGCTTATTGTTATAGTTATCATCCAAATGGGTGAGAGAAGTTGTATAACAAGGTACAAATTGGCCAGTACTCATGTGGAGAAAGTGAAAATTAACTTTGTTCTCTCTCTGGCTCCAGGCTTCTCGCTCAGGCTGTCCCCTCTCTGCTGAGTCAAGTCGGACCTTGTTGGCATGTGTGCTGTGGGTGCTGAAGAATGCAGAGCCAGCTCTTTTGCAGCGCTGGGCTGCTGACCTGGCCTTACCTCAGCTTGGACGTCTCTTGGACTTACTGTATCTCTGCCTGGTGGCCTTTGAGTACAAGGTTCGAGGGGGTTGGCAGGGTGTGGCAGTGGAAGGGACAGGCTGAATGCGCGCTGCACAGGGCCTGGGCTCTGCAGGGTGTCTTTGTGCAGTAGCCTCTGCAGGGCCGAGGATAAAGGGGTGGACTGTTTCTGCACCGAGCCAAGCAATAAAGTGAGAAATGTGTCCATGAATGGAATTTGGAAGATGCTGAGAGTTTAGAGGAAAGGGTTAAACCAGGTCTTCAAAGGCCAGGTCCTGGAAGTGAGGAAGGGTTTGGACAAGAGGGGAGCAGGCTAGCCCACGTCCCGCCAACAAGAGCAGAATCCACCTTAAAGCCCAGTTTTCTGCCCTCCCAGGGGAAAAAGGCCTTTGAGCGCATCAACAGCCTCACATTCAAAAAATCACAGGACATGAAGGCACGGCTAGAGGAAGCCATCTTAGGCACCATTGGAGCCCGTCAAGAAATGGTTCGACGGAGTCGTGGTAAGGAGGCCGTGTATCCCCATCACCACCAGCTTCTCCCAGCCTGTGGCCATGGGACACCAGAGGAGGGGGCTGTCCCTCCCTTCCATCCATCTCCCTTTTCCTGGAGAAGAGTCCACATGTCGTTGCCATCCACTTAGGCCTCTCTGTCCCCACTGTTTTTCTAGTCTACCTTGTATCTGCCTGGCAGACTTCTGTTTCCCTTGGCACCCCATGGGTCCCACCACCTGAGTGTTTTCATGGCCTCTGCATTTCTCCTCCTACTCACGTATGTCCTTCTGTTTTCATGCATCTGTGAACATGTGCCCACATGTTCCAGAACGGAGCCCGTTTGGGAATCAGGAGAACGTGCGCTGGCGGAAGAGCATCACACACTGGAGACAGACCTCAGATCGCGTGGACAAGTAAGTGTTGGCGGAAGAGGGTTTGCTCCATGGAGACCAGTTTCTAGGGAACTGGTGTACTCTGGGCTGCTGAGGAAGTTAAGAGAACTAAGCTGTGCCATGGGACATGACCCTGAGTGACCCCCACCAAGACCTCTCCTCCACTCCAGGACCAAGGATGAAGTGGAACATGAGGCCTTAGTGGAAGGGAACCTGGCAACTGAGGCAAGCCTGGTGGTTCTAGACACACTGGAGATCATCGTACAGGTAGGGCTTGATCCAGCATCTTCCCTGACCTCTGATTGCACTGCCATGCCCTGTGGTCTCTGACTTGATAATCCTTCTCCTTCCCTGTCCCTATAACCACCCCAGCTTCTAACACCTGGACGTTTGGCTAGGTACAGTGGCTCATGCCTGTAATCCTAGCACTCTGGGAGACCAAGGCAGGTGTACTGCCTGAGCTAGAGTGAGACCTCGTCTCTAAAAATAGGCCAGCTGTAGTGGCAGGCACCTGTAGTCCCAACTACCCTGGAGGCTGAGGGGAGAGAATCGCTTAACCCCAAGAGTTTGAAGTTGCTGTGAGCTGTGAGGCTATGGCACTCTCCTGAAAGCAACAAAGTAAGACTATGTTGCAATAAATAACACCTGGATTTTTAACCCCTTAAAACACCCCTAGACAGTAATGCTGTCAGAAGCTCGGGAGATCGTCTTGAGTACAGTGCTGAAGGTTGTGTTGTACAGTCTGGGCAGTGCCCAGAGTGCCCTCTTCCTGCAGCATGGCCTGGCCACCCAGCGTGCCCTGGTGTCCAAGGTGAGCCCTTCAACAGCTATGATTCTTAGATTACTTATTGGCCATCACTCTGGGAAACGGAGGTGAGAAGACTGCTTAAGCCCAGAAATTTGAAACCAGTCAGGGTAACATAGTAAGACCCTGTCTATAAAAATTTTTTTTAAATTAACTGGGCATGGTGGCAAGTGCCTATAGTCCCAGCTACTTAGGAGGCTGAGGCAGGAGGATTGTCTGAGCCCACGAGTTTGAGGTTGCTTTGAGCAAGGCCGACACCACAGCACTCTAGCCTGGGGCAACAGAGTGAGACTCTGTCTGGAAAAAAACAAAAATGATGGTAATACTGAAAATAGGTCATTCACTGAGCACATAATGTGTGCTCAGCAACTCCATGGAGTGGAGACCATCCTGCCAAGGTTACAGAAGAAGGATCTCAGGATCGGATCAGAGTGGCCAAGTCACTCACCCAGGGTCCCTTAGCAAGGGCTTCAACCAAGTCTCACTCCAAAGCCAGCTGTGCTTGTCCAAAGAGAGCAGAATGTAGGTACCCCTGCCTGAGTCCCCACTTGGGACCATCTGAGCCAGGATCAGGAAGGGCTGAACAGTGTTTGCTGGGGTCCTGGGGGGAAGTTCCCAGAGCTGCTGTTTGAGGAGGACACAGAGCTGTGTGCTGACCTGTGCCTGAGGCTCCTGCGACATTGTGGCAGCCGTGTCAGCACCATCCGCACGCACGCCAGCGCCTCGCTCTACCTGCTCATGCGCCAGAACTTTGAGATTGGCCATGTGAGTTGAGCTGTAGAGGGAGGGAGGGGGAAGGCTATCACCTTCAGAGCACAATGGCCATGGTGGCATGGTGAGCATGTTCCTGTGTGAGGGTCTGTGATCAGAGGTTCATCTGTTCACTGTGCCTCCTCTGTCCCTGCAGAACTTCGCCCGAGTGAAGATGCAGGTGACAATGTCACTTTCATCCCTGGTGGGGACGGCACAGAGCTTCAGCGAAGAGCACCTACGTCGTTCACTCAAAACCATCCTCACCTATGCTGAGGAGGATGTGGGACTGCGAGACAGCACCTTTGCCGAGCAGGTGACACCTATCCCTGGCCCCATCTCCCCTTGATTACCCCTGACCTACCACTTCAGCCCCATTCACCTCCCAACCCTCACTGCCCTGGATGTTTCCTGGTTTCAGGTCCAGGACCTCATGTTTAACCTGCACATGATCCTGACCGACACAGTAAAGATGAAGGAGCACCAGGAGGACCCCGAGATGCTCATTGACCTCATGTACAGGTGAGGCAGTCCGGTGGCACCTTTAGCCACACCCACTCAGCAACAGGTGAGAGGGACAGAGGAGTGGATGTCTAAGGAGGTGAGGAAGGAGCGGATGAACAGACAGTTGATATTAACTGGTGAAGGGAGGCCAAGTGTGGTGGCTCACACCTGCAGTCCTAGCACTCTGGGAAGCCAAGGTGGGTGGATCACTTGAGCTCATGGTTCAAGACCAGCCAGAGCAAGAGGGAGACCCCACCTCTAAAAATAGCTGGGGCTTGGCTCCTGTAGCTTAGCAGCTAGAGTGCCAGACACATACACTGGAGCTGGCGGGTTCGAATCCAGCCCTGGGCCTGCCAAACAATGACAACTACAACCAAAAAATAGCTGGGTGTTGTGGCAGGTGCCTGTAGTCCCAGCCACTTGGGAGGCTGAGGCAAGAGAATCGCTTCTACCCAAGTGTTTGAGGTTATTGTAAGCTGTGAAGCCACAGCACTCTACCAAAGGCGACATAGTGAGACTCTGTCTCAAAAAAATAAATAAATAAAATAAAAATAGCCGGTCGTTGTGGTGGGCACCTGTAGTCCAAGCTATTCAGGAGACTGAGACAAGAGGAACTCTTGAGCCCCAGACTTTGAGGTTGCTGTGAGCTATGATGCCACAACACTCTACTGAGGGTGACAAAGTGAGACGCTGTCCCCCCCAAAAAAAGAATAGGTGAAGGAGATTGGTGGACAGACAGGTGGGCAGACTTATGAGCAGGTAATTGAGGGGGCAGGGCAGGTGGGCAGGGGAACAAGTCAGAAATCACAAGAAAGGGAAGGGAGTGAGTGAAGGGAGAGGCAGGTGAGGGGTTAGATGAGTGAGGACACCGGTGAAAGGAGGAAGAGGGATTTCGAAATGGACAGGTGAGGAGACAGGTGAGAGGGAAGACAGGTAAAGGGTTGGACAGGTAGGGGAATGAATAAAGGTTGGACATGTGAAGGGATAGACAGGTGAGAAGACAGGTGAGAGGATGGACAGGTTAAAAAAAAAAAGCGAGGGCATAGGCAGGTGGGGGAACAGGTGAAGGAGGGGACACAGTGAGGACATGGGGCAACTGGTGAAGGGATGGACAAGTGAGGCAGTGGGAAGACAAGGTTAATCCTCTTCTCTCATCCATCCTCCTTCTTTGGGACCCCAGAATCGCCCGAGGCTACCAGGGCTCTCCTGACCTACGACTGACTTGGCTGCAGAACATGGCAGGGAAGCACGTGGAGCTGGGCAACCACGCAGAGGCCGCCCAGTGCATGGTGCACGCAGCTGCCCTGGTGGCTGAGTACCTTGCCCTGCTGGAGGACCGGCGCCACCTACCTGTGGGTTGTGTTTCTTTCCAGGTGAGTGGTCAAGGTGTGGCAGGCAGAGGGCAGTAGCAATTGTAGGGCAGAGACCAGGGTCTGATGCCACCTCTCCTGTCCCAGAACATCTCATCCAATGTGCTGGAGGAGTCTGCCATTTCTGATGACATCCTGTCACCTGATGAGGAGGGCTTCTGCTCTGGGAAGCATTTCACTGAGCTCGGGCTGGTAGGCTTGCTGGAGCAGGCAGCTGCCTACTTCACCATGGTAAGGCTTTGGGGACAAGCTGTAAGGGATGGGGCTCAGCTGGAAAGGTGTCATCATATCTGCTGCCCCAACAACCCTTCCAAGCCTGGGATTTTTTTTTTTTCTTTTCTTTCTTTCTTTTTTTTTTTGAGACAAGACCTTGGTCTGTCTCCTGGGCTAGAGTCATCCTAGGTCATTGCAACTTCAAACTCCTAGGCCCAAATGATCCTGTTGCCTCAGCTTCCTGAGTAGCTAGGGCTATAAGCACCTTCCACTATACCTGGCTAATCCTTTAAATTGTTTTGTAGAGATTAGGTGTTGCTATGTTACCCAGGCTAGTCTTTTATTTTATTTATTTATTTATTTATTTATTTATTTATTTATTTATTTATTTATTTTTTGAGACAGAGCCTCAAGCTTTTGCCCTGGGTAGAGTGCTGTGGCATCACAGCTCACAGCAACCTCTAACTCCGGGGCTAAAGCGATGCCCCGGCCACCCCCACCCAAATAGGTGCGACTACAGCCACCAACCACAACACCCCGATATTTTTTTTTGGGGGGGGGGTTGGGGGGGTTGCAGCCATCATTGTTGTTTGGCGGGCCCGGGCTGGATTCAGACTCACCAGCTTAGGTGCATGTGACTGGCGCCTTAGGTACTTGAGTCACAGGCACCGAGCCTTTTTTTTTGAAACAGAGCCTCAAGCTGTCGCCCTGAGTAAGTGCCATGGTATGTGCCACAGCTCACAGCAACCTCCAACTCCTAGGCTCAAGCGATTCTCCTGCCTCTGCCTCCCAAGTAGCTGGGACTACAGGCACCTGCCACAACGCCCGGTTATTTTTTGGTTGCAGTCATCGATGTTGTTTGGCGCGCCCGGGCTGGATTTGAACCTGCCAGCTCAGGTGTATGTGGCTGGTGCCCCAGCCACTGGAGCCACAGGCGCTGAGCCCCCTAGGCTAGTCTTAAACTCCTAGTCTCAAGCAGGCCGGCCCTGGCCTCTTAAAGTGCTGGGATTTTGGTATGGACCCCCCCCCCCCATCACTATTGTATTATTTTTTTTTTTGAAGAGACAGGAATTTACTATGTTGCCCAGACTAGTTTCAATGGATGTCATAACTCACTGCCACCTCTAACTCTTGGCCTAAAGTGACCCTCCTACTGGGTGTACAGGTGTACCCCACCAATGCCTGGAGGCAATAAACTTTTGTTGTTGTTGCAGTTTTGGTGAGGGCTGGGCTTGAACCCGCCACCCCCCCATATATGGGGCTGGCGCCCTACTCCTTGCGCCACAGGCACCACCCAATAAACTTTATTTTATTTATTTTGGGGGAACAGGGTCTTGCTCTGTCATTCAGTCTGGAGTGCAGTAGTGTCATCATACTCACTGCAAACCTATACTTGTGGGTCCCAAGCAGTCCTACTGCCTTAGCCCCCTGTACAGCTGGAACTACAAAGACATGCCACCACACCCAGTCAATTTTTTTTTTTAATTATTTTTTATAGCAACAGGGTCTCACTATTAACCAGGCTGGCCTCAAACTTTTGGCCTCAAGCAATCCTTCTACCTTGACCTCCCAAAGTGCTGGGCTTACAGGTAGGTGTGAGCCACTGTGCCCAGCCTAAACTTTCTATTTTAGAGCAGCTTATAGTACAGAGCAAAACTGAATGGAAAGTACCGAGTTCTCATATACCTTCATCCTCCACATGTTCACAAACTCTCCCAGGGACAACGTCCAGAACCACAGTAGTACATTTGTTGCAGTCAAGGAAACTTTGACCCATCTGTCATCACCCAGATTAGGTGTTCACATTAGGAATCACTCCTGTGGGTGTTCATTCTGTAGATTTGGACAAATGTATAATGACATGTAGGTACCCTTATATAGTATCATACAGAATAGTTTCACTGCTCAAAATTTTGTCTTTTATTTAAAAAAAAAAAAATACAGGCCACATATGGTGGTCATGCCTTGCAATCGTAGCACTTTGGGAGGCCAAGGCAGGTGGATTGCTTGAGCTCAGAAGTTCAAGACCAGCCTGAGCAAGAGTGAGACCCTGTCTCTAAAACATATTTGGGGATGGTGGCAGGCTACTGTAGTCCCAGTTCCCAGGAAGGCTGATGTAGGAGCATTGCTCGACCGTAGAAGTTGGAAGTTGCTGTGAGCTATGACACCACATCACTCTGCCAAGGGTGACAAAGTAAGATTATGTTTCAAAAAACAAAAACCCACGGGGAATCAGATCCCAGTTCTCCTCCCCTCTGATTGATTGATTGGTTTTGAGACAGAGTCTCAGTCTGTTGCCCTGGGTAGAGCCCCACAGCATCATAGCTCACAGCAACCTCCAACTCCTGGGCTTAAGCAATCCTCTTACCTCAGCCTCCCAAGTAGCTGGAACTATAGGCACCCACCATTATGCCTGGCTAGTTTTTCCTATTTTTAGTAAAGACAGGGTCTTGGTCTTGGTCAGGCTGATCTTGAACTCTTGAGCTCAAGCAATCCACATGCCTCTGCCTCCCAGATTGCTAGAATTATAGGCATGACCCATTGCACCAGAAATAAGGGTTTTAATCATTTCTTGACAGGTTGATACCTAAGGATTTGGTATTTCTATTGTCATAAAGTAGTTTCCTCCTTCAGTGTGCTTGTTTGCATGAAGACAATTGATTGCTTTTGCATTTGACTTGTTAAAGGCCTGGGACCTTTGCCCCAAGGAGTGTTCTGGTTTATGTAGGGCTGGTTATATCTCTGTGATGTCACTTCACCTGTTTCTCAGTTCTTTGCATTTTGGGGAACTGGTACTTTCATCTGGGGGCCCCATGAGATTCAAGGTCAGGAGTTCCTCAAGATTTCTTCTTCTGTGGTGATATTGTTTTCATTATCACTTTGCTGGAGTCTCAGAGACAAAAGCCTCAGGGAAGGAAGCCAGAGAGTGGACACATACCTTCTGATAGTCAGCAAGCATCACAGGGTACCCACTAAGTGCCAGGTTGATGCCCCTCCTGGCCGAGGACATGGGGCCCCCACATGTGCCTATTGCTCCATGCCAGGACACAGTTGGGTATGACCAACATGGACACTAGGCCCGATGGGCCAGCATTTGGGTCCTGGGCTCTGGGAGCCCTTTCATGTCTCTAAGACGCAGTTTCTCTGGGGGGGGGGGGGAGTGGTTCCTGCCATCAATGAGGAAACAGTTAAAGTGCAAATGTATACTGCACCTGGTCCATAGAAGTGGCCTGGGTGCAGTGGCTCCAACCTGTAATCCTAGCACTTCGGGAGGCCAAGTTGGGAGGATTGCTTGAGGCCAGGATTTTTAGACCAGCCTAGGCAACATAGCAAGACCCCCTGTGTCTACAAAAAGAAAAGGAAACAGTGGTAAAGACCACAGTGGGATTTGTGTGGGCCCAGTGGAAAGGCTGATTCCCCATCTGGGGTGAGGGTAGTCTGCATGGGCTTCCTGGAGGAGGTGATGGAGGCTGGGTAATGGGAACATGAGGTGGGGGTGTGGGGGATTGGTAGGAGCAATTGGGATGGTGTTTCAGGCAGGGTTTGGAGAATCCTCACTGCCACCTCTCTCAGGGCGGGCTCTATGAGGCTGTAAACGAGGTCTATAAGAACCTCATTCCCATCCTGGAAGCTCACCGGGACTACAAGAAGCTGGCTGCAGTGCATGGCAAACTGCAAGAAGCCTTCACCAAGATCATGCACCAGGTGGGCTCAAGAGCCCTGGGCCCATTCCTCACCCCCACAGCCTGGCGCCCTACCCAGACTTTGCTGACCTTGAACCTTCTCTCCCCCCACAGAGCTCTGGCTGGGAGGTGAGTCTGCCATAGTGGCCACCTGTTTCTGGGGACCCCCCAGGATGGCTGGCCAACCATGGCCAGCTACCACCAGGGGGTGCCAGAGGAGCACAGCTGCAGGGGCAGGGGCTCAGTGGGTGATGATGACACACCCCGGTGGCATCCTCCCCAGAGGCCCCTACCCCAGATCTGGAGGGCAGCTTGTGACTCACTCAGCTGGAAGCTCTCAGAAGACACCCCACCCCTCCCTAAGGCAGGGCTAGCTGGGTCAGCTGGGTCACTGTGGGGGAAGGTGGTATGTTCTCACTGCCTCTCTGCCAGCCTTTCTCTGTCTCATGGACAGTTTCCCTGCTCCCCCACCTCTCCCTGTCTCGGTCTCTCTGCCCTTGGATCTCTGCTTATCTTGCTGTCTCTCTGTCTCTCCCACCTTCCTCCAGAATCTCTGCTCCTCATCTCTGGTTAATGTGCCCCTCCTCCCCAATCCTGCCTCTTCCCTACTTGGGTCTATTTTTAGCCATCTCCTAGTTTGGGGAGAGTTTTCTGGCCTAAGATGGCAGGAACCCAGAGACCCAACTGGTGGGCAGGCTGGGTGAAGGCCGGGTGGGGCGGGCAGTTTCCCACCCTCACTAAGTCCCTGCTTTCTCCGTACGTGGAATGACTCTCATGGGGTAGGGTAACCTGGGCCCTGGGCATTGGGGTTTCTGACCTCTAAACTCTCCCATGACTTTGTATCTCTGTTCCCCCCTACATACCCCACCGGCCGCATCATGTCCTTCCTACCCCACCGGGACCTGTCTTGGTGAGTGAATATGGAGCCACCCTGCTTTCTTGCTGGTTGGAGGGTGGTGTCCTTGGGGGGTTTCTTTCCAATCTTAGGGCTGGAGGTAGGGTGAGGGGAAAGCCCAGGAACAAGCTTCTGTCCCAGAGTGAGACAGAGCCATACCTTCCCTCAGTCACTCAAGCTTTTATTAGGCACTTGCCATATACCCAATTGCACATGCATTAGGGACATACCTGTGAACAGTACAGCCCCGATCCTGATTTTACACTGGTATCCATGCCTCGATGTTCTAAGGGTCCCTTGCCTGTTCCCATGACCCAATGTTCTTGAGGTCCTCCTCATACCCCAATCCTGATGTTCCCAGGGGTCCCCTTTGCCCATTTCTTCCCCATCCTTATCTCATCAGGATGCCACTCTGCATCCTGCCCTGTGTGGCTCTAGGCCACCTATCTTTTGGGCAGGGATACCCTGGGAGGGGGTCTCCCAGGCAACCACATCCTTCCTCACAGCCCCAGCGTGTGTTTGGGACCTATTTCCGCGTGGGCTTCTATGGTGTCCGCTTTGGTGACCTGGACGAGCAGGAGTTTGTGTACAAAGAGCCGTCAATCACCAAGCTGGCAGAGATATCACACCGGCTGGAGGCATGTAACTGCTGGGGCTGGGGGGTGGGACAGGGCATGGGGCTGCCCTGGGGCTGGAGTAGGGGGCTGTGTACACCTGGGTAGCCCCAACCCAGCTCCATGTTTCCAGGAGTTCTACATGGAGAGGTTTGGGGATGGCGTGGTGGAGATTATCAAAGACTCTAACCCTGTGGACAGGTCCAAGCTGGACCCACAGAAGGTGGGTCTTCCTGGCCATTTCCCTGAAATCCTGTATTCAAAGAAGAGACTCTGAGTACTATTTCCTGGGAACACTCAAATCCTAGTTTTCTGGGAAACTCCAATTCTTATTTCTCTGGGGACCCCAAGTCCTGTTTCTCAGAGAATTCCCAACATAGGAAGATCTGGGGAGTCCCAGATTCAAGGCCCCCAGACCTGGAGAGGCCAAGGTCCATTTTTCACCAGGGACAGGGCCTGGTGGGTGTGTGTTGCAGCCATGGGATCCTCACCCCCGACCCTGTGCTGCAGGCCTACATCCAAATCACTTACGTAGAGCCATACTTTGATACCTACGAGCTTAAGGACCGAGTGACCTATTTCGACCGCAACTACGGGCTGCGCACCTTCTTGTTCTGCACACCCTTCACGCCAGATGGGCGCGCACATGGGGAGCTGCATGAGCAGCACAAGCGCAAGACGCTGCTCAGCACCGACCACGCCTTCCCCTACATCAAGACGCGCATCCGAGTGTGCCACCGGGAGGAGGTGGGCAGGGATCCCAGACCTCAGACCCAGAGTGGCTCAGAGATACCAGACTTAGAAAGGAGAGGCAGAGGGACCCCAGAACCCAGGGTGGCCCAGAGATTTCAGACCCAGGGAGGAGAGAGACATAGGGACCCCAAACCCAAGAATTGGCCTACACACACCAGTACCAGGTTAGGGATCTAAAATTCTTATCTCTAGACTCAAATCTATACCTCCAGACCCAGCAAGCCCTGCAGATCCCAGACATAGAGCCCCCAGATTCCTCAGGGCGCCAGACCCCACAGGACCAAGGCTGAGACTAGACCAACTAGAACTAGACCGAAGCTCCCAGAGTCCAGACTGAGGCAGGCAAACTCCCCCACATTCCAGTCATTGCTTAGCCTGTTGGACCCTTCTGCCCCCAGCTGTCCTAGTCTGGCTGGGGTCAGGACACCCTCAAGCCCTAATGAATGTGTGCCCCCCCAACCCACCAGACAGTGCTGACCCCTGTTGAAGTGGCCATTGAGGACATGCAAAAGAAAACACGGGAGCTGGCCTTTGCCACCGAGCAGGACCCACCTGATGCTAAGATGTTGCAAATGGTGCTGCAGGGCTCTGTGGGGCCCACCGTGAACCAGGCACGGCTGGCAGAGGGGTGGGTATGGGCCACCTGCAGGAGTCCAGATGCCATGCAGACATGCTCAGAATCCCCTCTCAACCCCACAGGGTCCCCTGGAGGTGGCCCAGGTGTTTTTAGCAGAGATCCCAGAGGACCCCAAACTCTTCCGGCATCACAACAAACTGCGCCTCTGCTTTAAGGACTTCTGCAAGAAGTAGGTTCGAAAGTCCTGGTTGTGACTGTCTATCTGATTGCTATGATGTCCCCTCTCCCTAACTGAGCCCCTACCCCCCACAACTCCTCAGTTCAAGTGACCCCACTGCAGGGATCTCGCTGCATGCCTGGCCCCACCTTCTCAAACCCGTGTTTGAGCTTGCATTCTCTCCTGGGTGCCAGTCCCTGAGCATCTCTGGCCCTTCTGGCCCTCAGGTGTGAGGACGCTCTACGGAAGAACAAGGCCCTGATTGGGCCAGACCAGAAGGAGTACCACCGCGAGTTGGAACGCCACTATGGCCGCCTGCGCGAGGCCCTGCAGCCCCTGCTCACTCAGCGCCTGCCTCAGCTTCTGGCCCCAGCCCCAGCCAGCCTCAGGTGCCTAACCTGGCACCCCCACCCTAGAGACTAGAGTAGGCAAGTCAGAATAGATACAGGATGGGGGCTGTCCTACATGTACATGGCAACACATGCACTTGTGGCTTTGGCTTTGCACAAGCATCTGAATATGTCATGCAGGTGAACAGAGGCAGGCCCCTTCCCAGACACATAAAGTCATCTTCCTGAGCCTTAGTCTTCACATCTGTAAAATGAGGATGAGTCAAAGCTCTCATGGTAGATTCCAAGAGAGAATCAGTGAATCCCACAGCAGATCAGGATGGATGTGAAAGGGACAGGATGTGAAAGGAGAGATCCTAGGAAGATTCTTGGAAGAGGAGGAGGGCTACGGAGCACTATGGTCCTGGTGCCTATGCTGACTCAACCCATTTCTCTCCCAGGAACTCTTTGAACAGAGCAAGTTTCCGGAAGGCAGACCTCTGAGCCAGCTGGGCCTGAAGCCACACCCAGAGGAACCAGCACCCAAGCTTCAGCTGTCTGTGCCTTACTGGGAGTATTCCCCACTGCCCACTTGGCCATGGGGTGACCACACTGTACTTGGGGCTGTGCCCTCGTCCCTGTCTGTTTCCATCTGTGTGCACTGATGCTCCCTACCTTTGTTAATTTAAAATGGTTTTTATAAGCAACCCTAGCAGTGTGATGTGGTCACTAGGACTTTACTGTGTTCAGTCCATTCCTCTCTATATATCCACACATGGTATATTGATTGAGACACAGAGCACTGGTGTCAGGAGCTCAGTGGTGACAAAAGACACAAATTCCTGCCCTTGGGGAGCTGACATTCTAACACAGAAGGCAATACAAAAGTAACTTTACCATTATGTCTTTGCTGAGTCCTAAATGGCTCTCAGATCTCTGCAAAAGTAGGCCAACCACTAATGGACCTTTTTATCCAAGGTGCCTAATCTCTTCTCTGCACCCCTATCACGTAGGCAGCATGATAATCCCCTTTTTACAGATGGAGAAACTGAGGTACTCAGAACATCAAAAGCTTGGTGGGTCTGGGATTGGAGTCCAGGGCTGGCTGGCCTGCAATCTCCCGTGCAGCCCTAAAACTAAACAACCCCTTCCCGGTGGCGGCCACGCCACAGTGTACCCGGCCCGCCCGCCCTGGGCTGCTTCCAGCTCGGGGCTGCCTGGGGGATGGGTGACCTCCCGCCGCCGCCACCACCGCCCGCCCTCCGCGCCCTCCCAGAGCTGGGTCCCGGCCAGTCCCGCCCCTCCTGCCGCCACTGAGCTGTCCCGCCCCGCCACAGCGGCCCAGCTGCAGCCGGGGAGGCCGGCAGTAGGGAGGACCTTGCCTCAGAGACTTGGGGGGAGGAGGGGTGGCGAGGCAGGATACCCCGGCGCGCGCTTAACACCTGCTGGCCAGGTGAGATCGAGTCCCCCCAGTCCCCACTCTACATCCCCGACCCCCACCGCCGGCTCCCGGGCAGCGTGTGAGGGAGGGGCTGCCCAGAGGGGGCGGGCCCTGCTGAGGGGCGGGGCTACCGCTCAGGGCCCGGCAGCCGAGCGGCGGCTGCTGCGCTGGGAGGACACGGGCTGCAGGACGCTGGGACAGGGGTGTCCGGAGCGCGCCAGGCGAGTAGGACCGGGACTGTGTCGGGATTCGCGTCTGGTTTGGCGTTCGAGTGTGGCTCCCTGACCTTGCCCCACCCCCAATCCCGGGGCACGAACCACCTCGCCGGTCTCAACAAGCCCCGCTGCCTCTAGCTCCACCATCTGCTCGCAAACTTTCCGAACTTGGAGTGCCTCGGTCCCTGTCCCCTCCCCGTCTTTGACCCTGTTCCTCTGTCCGTTCCTTGTCCCCTGCCCTTCTGCCCCCTTCCTGCCTTCCTCTGCCCCTCTTCTCATGTTTGTCCCCATCTGTGCTTCTGTCCTCCTCTTCGGCATCGTCCCCCATCGCCCTCCTCCATGGCCGGGCCAGAGCCAGGCCCCAGGCGGCGGGAAGACGGCCGCGCTTCGGGCCGGGCTGGGTCTGGGTTTGGCGGCTGGGCGGGCGTGGGGAGCGGCAGCTGTTTGCCATTAGCCGGGGACCCCGCGGGGCCCCGCCCCCTCCCTGTACGGGGCGGGGTCCTTCTTGGCCCGAAGTTTGGGGGTGGGGAGAGGGCAGAAAAGACCCCGGAGATGTCCAAGCAGTTCAGGGTGGGCTTTAGGGAGACCCACACTCCTTCGTTGATTCCCAACCTGTCTGCTCTTGGAGTCCCCAGTGTCTCCATCTTTCTGTCCTATCCTGTCTCCCCCCCTTCACTCCCCCTAGAGGTCCCATAGAGAGAGAAGGGCCTCAATCACAGAAACCCACCCCCACCACACAGCCTCACCTCGTTTCTCTTCTCTCTTGGAGTCACTGGTCCATATGGATGGCAATCAGATGACTTAGTACTCTCAGACCTCAGTATCTCCATCTGGGAAATGGGTAAAGGGGTGTGTTTGTGTTGTCTAGGGGGAGTGCCTTGGTGGGCAGACTTAGGTTCAAGTCCAAGTCCAGCCACATCTCCACAGCCTTAGTGACCCTGGGCAAGTCACTGTACTTTTCTGTACCCCATTTATCTTTAAAACGGGGTAATAACTATCCACCTGGAGGTAGAGTTGTCATGAGAATGAAGAGTTGATGATATTGTTATGACTGTATTAATTGTATTCACCCTTTCCTTCCACCTCTAGCAGCACTCCCCCCCACACACACAACGTTTCCTGGCTATTTCAGTCCTGCTTCCTGCCTCTAGATCTCTTCAGGTCCCCAGAAAATATTTTTGATCAACTTCCTATTGCTCAGGGGGTGAGCTACCAGGCAGATGGAAACCCAAATTTCCTATAATTGGTGACCATGTGCGTTCCAGGTGTTGAAAGTCAGAGAAGTGAGGACAGAGACGTGGAGAGACAGGGAGAGACGTGGAGAGAAACGCAGAGAGACAGAGACGTGGAGAGACACAAAGAGACTTGGAGAGAAACAAAGCAAGGCACTAAACAGGACAGGACCTAACAAGGACAAGCTCCACAAAGACAAGCTCAGCTACCCCTGAAGCCCTAGGCCTGCCTTCATGCCCAGCAGGTGCCACACCTGGTCCATCCCTCCCAGGTACCCACCACTCTGGCACCAACAAGTTGGAAAAGGTCTTCTTGGGTGGTAGAATGGTCTGGAGTCTCTGTAGCATGATGACTGCAGGTCAGACAGCAGAAAGGACTGGCCAAATTCAGGAGGGTTATATAGGGAACAAAAGAGTCCTGGCCAGCCTCCAGGACTAAGTGGGGCTTAGTGAGAGGCCCTGATTGTCCCTGCCTTTTGCAGCCTCCAGGCACCCTCCCTACTTCCTCCCCCCACCTCATGACTTCCCAGGCCTCCACCCCACACTCTGGCCCTCTATCCCTGCTGCTGCTGCATCCGAGCCTGGACACATCCTGGGGGGGCAGGAAGTTCTATGTAGCCCAGCAGTGAAATTGTTTATTTTTAGAGAAAATTGTTTCCATAAAGGGGAAAGGCTTCGCTCCTTGCTGTCTCCCTGACTTTCTCTATCTTGCACCTCAGGACTACCCTGATCAAGAACTCTGCTTTGGGATCATTTGGGGTCCCCCGCCCCCTGCTCTGTCTCTCTTTGTCCCTGTGTCTCTGTCTCCTCAGATCCTTGTAAGAAGGCTGTCTCCCCCCTATACCCATTAGCGCCCCAACCCCCATCTTTCCCTGTGGCTAGTTCTGGGCTTGGGCTGAGGGGAGGGGCTGTAGGAAGGGTGGGGCTTATTGAGCTTGGGGCCCCCTGGCCCAGGGGCCATGTGGAGGCAGGGCTACAAGAACAGCTGGAGCCTGTCCAGGGACTAGACAGATGTGTGAACAGGCAATGAGGTTTGGTTTCTTTGTTCCAGGCCTCAGGGTAACCCCCCACTTCCACCTCTTTCTCAGCCAGGTTGGGTGTGGGCCTGTGAGAGGATCCCAGGCCTAGGGGGAAGCCTCATCAGCTCTCCATCACCCTGCAAACTCCTCCTGACTCCTGGCTCCTTGATCCCCTCTCCCCAGATAAGCCTCAGCCAGTGCTGCAGGCAATCTGACTCTCAGTCTCCTGAGTGACTTCTGAGGAGCATCTGCAGGCAAGAAGATGGCCCAAGTTCTGCACGTGCCAGCCCCCTTCCCAGGTCAGGGGTTTCAGGGGGAAGAGGGCCCTTGCCTGGGGGAGTTGAGGGTAGGACACAGCCTAGCATTGGGGGTCTGATGGGGAGGCACAGCCCTGCCTTGGGGGTCTGACACTAGAAACACAGTTGAGGGCCTAGTAGGCTCCTGTCTGTTGAGCAGGTAAACCCTGGGCATTGGTCTTCATCCCAAGATTGAAGACAATAGTCTTCAGAGGCACTGCTGTTTCTCCCCACCCCAGGGACCCCTGGCCCAGCTTCCCCACCCTCCTTCCCTGCCAAGGAGCCGGACCTACCCTACTCGGTGGAGACACCCTATGGCTACCGCCTCGACCTAGACTTCCTTAAGTACGTGGATGACATTGAGAAGGGCCACACTCTGCGGCGGGTGGCCGTGCAGCGCCGCCCCCGTCTGGGCTCGCTGCCCCGTGGCCCTGGCTCCTGGTGGACGTCCACTGAGTCACTGTGCTCCAATGCCAGTGGAGATAGCCGCCACTCAGCCTATTCCTACTGTGGCCGTGGCTTTTATCCCCAGTATGGCGCCCTGGAAGCCCGTGTGGGCTTCAATCCCCGAGTGGAGCGCACGCTGCTGGATGCTCGTCGCCGCCTCGAGGACCAGGCAGCCACACCCACTGGCTTGGGCTCCCTGACACCCAGTGCAGCCAGCTCAACGAGCTCCCTGGTGGGTGTAGGGCTGCCACCCCCAACACCCCGGAGCTCAGGACTGTCTACACCAGTGACGCCCAGTGCTGGGCACCTGGCACATGTGCGGGAGCAGATGGCAGGTGCCCTGCGGAAGCTTCGGCAGCTGGAGGAGCAGGTAAAGCTGATTCCTGTGCTCCAGGTGAAGCTGTCGGTGCTACAGGAGGAAAAGCGGCAACTCACAGTGCAGCTGAAGAGCCAGAAGTTTCTGGGCTACTCCACAGGGACTCGGGGCCGCCGAGAGCTCTGTCTGGACCTCCCTGAGCCCCCTGAAGACCCAGTGGCACTCGAGACCCGGAGCGTGGGTACCTGGGTCCGAGAGCGGGACTTGGGCATACCCGATGGGGAGGCAGCCCTTGCTGCCAAGGTTGCCGTATTGGAGACCCAACTCAAAAAAGCACTACAGGAGCTGCAGGCAGCTCAGGCCCGCCAGGCTGACCCCCAGCCCCAGGCCTGGCCACTACCAGACTGCCCGGTCCGTGTGGACACTGTCCGTGTGGTGGAAGGGCCACGGGAGGTGGAAGTAGTGGCCAGCACAGCTGCTGGGTTCCCTGCACAGCGGGCCCAGAGTTTGGAGCCTTATGGGGCTGGTCTGCGGGCTCTGGCGACATCCAGCAGGGCAGAGAGCCCTCCTGTATTCTGCAGCCACGAGGTAGTGGAGACGATGTGCCCAGTGCCCACTGCATCCACCAGCAACTTCCACGCAGTGAAGAAAATCAGCATCTCAGAGCGAAGCTGTAGTGGCCCAGCTGGTGAGTGACCCCAGCCCTGGTCTTCTACTGGACAGGTTACTCTGGCTCCTGAAATTATCTCTTCACCTATAAGAGAGGGAGAATTGTGCTGCTGACTTCGGGGCTATAGGGACCATGCAGAGAATCAGGTGTCTGGAGGTATCTGGGGGAAATTCCCCTAAGGCTGCTTTTTTGTTGGGCAGAAACCTTCCACGTTTATTGAGTGAGTGGCAGGAGTCAATCTAAGACCAGTTGGCTCCGCGCTTGTGGCTCAAGCGGCTAAAACACCAGCCACATACACCTGAGCTGGTGGGTTTGAATCCAGCCCTGGCCCGCCAAACAACAATGATGCCTGCAACCAAAAAATAGCCAGGCATTGTGGTGGGTGCCTGTAGTCTCAGCTACTTGGGAGGCAGAAGCACGAGAATCGCTTGAGCCCAGGAGTTGGAGGTTGCTGTGAGCTGTGATGCCACGGCACTCTAGCCAGGGTGACAGCGTGAGGCTCTGTCTCAAAAAAAAAAAAAATCTAAGACCAGTTGAAGCCATGAAAAGAAAATGCAGTGTTTGTGTAACTTTGGGACAGCTTCAGGTATAAGTGGATCCAGGTACTCAAATAGCATGAGTCTGACTCACACTATCTTTCTCTTCTGTTTATCTTAGAGTCTTTTTTTTGAGATATAGTCTCACTTTGTCTTCCTGAGTAGAGTGCTGTGGCATCATAGCTCACAGCAACCTCAAACTCTTGGGCTCATGTGATCTTCTTGCCTTAGCCTCCCAAGTAGCTAGAACTGTAGGAGCCTGCCACAATGCCTGGCTCTTTTTAGAGATGGGGTCTCATTCTTGCTCAGGCTGGTCTCAAACTTATGAGCTGAAGCAATCCACCTGCGTCAACCTCCCAGAGTGCTAGGATTACAGGCATGAGCCACCACACCTGGCTTTGGGGGTCTTCTCTTTCAGGTAGGCAAAGGAATATGACCTCATTGCTCTAGGCTTTTCTATCTTAGTGGAAAGGGAGCACCTTGGTACAAATAGCACCAGAAAAATATCCCAGGGGTGGCCCTCATTGGCTAGTTTGGGTCAGGTGCCCATTGCTGAGCCAGTCATGGTATCCCACACTGCTCAGCCATGGGTCACGGCTGGAGAGGGCACCCAAGCCATGTGGCCTTTGAGGGAGAAAAGAGGTGCTTCCCAGAGGAAGTGCTGAGCTCTCAAACTAGGAAAGGGGATGCTGGGTGTGCAGAATGTCAGCTTCTCCAAGGCCCCTGGGAGAAGCTGCCCAAATGATTCATAATAGTACTGACAGCTGTTCTTTAACAAACAAGGAGAGTTTGGGGGATGGGGAGCCAGGTGCATTTTTCTTCTTGCCATGTTATCCTGGGTGAGTGGGGCGACTGATGTCACTTCTCTGCAAGGTCAGGTAGGCAGAGCCGTACTGACAGACCGGAGGGTGGGGACCCAGCTGTGTTTTCTCACTGCCCCATGTCGGCCAGCTATAGACACCACCCCTCTGTTCTGTATCCATCTCAAACACCCAGCCCTGTGGTTCTGGCCCCCAGCCAGAGGCCCTGCCTGGCCCAACCTTAGAATTTCTGAGAGGCGACCTCCATTCCAGACTGCCTCACAGAGCTGCCATGAAGGCCTCTTGTCTGCAGGACAAACAGACACAGTAATACCACCCCCTACACATGCTGCCCCCCCAGAAGTTCTTCCTTATGTCTCATTTCACTCCTTCTTGCTGCAGCAAGCCCCAGTCCCTGCCTTTCTTGGGCAGAACTAGAGTATGTTAATTCATTTCATTATCTTCTCACTCCACAAACATTTCCCGAATGCTTACTACATGCCAGACTCTTCTAGTCACTAAAGACAAAGCATCGAAAAAAATAGACAAGGCAGCGCCTGTGGCTCACGGGATAAGGGGCTGGCCCCATATACTGAACATGGCGGATTCAAACCCAGCCCTGGCCAAACTGCAACAAAAAATAGCCAGGCATTGTGGCGAGTGCCTGTAGTCCCAGCTACTCGGGAGGCTGAGGCAAGAGAATCACCTAAGCCCAGGAGTTGGAAGTTGCTGTGAGCTGTGACACTACGGCACTCTACCAAGGGCGATAAAGTGAGACTCTGTCTCAAAAAAAAAAAAAAGAAAAAGAAAAAGAAAAAAATAGACACAAAAGTCTCTGCAATAAATAAATAAGAGAGCCTAATACAGAGTGAAGAATTATCATTTCAGAAAATATGTGTTGGAAGAAAACAGAACTTAGAGTAGGAGTTGATGGCAATTTGATGAAGTTAGGGCTTCAGTTCAAATTATGGTCTTCCTGCTCCTGGAACCTCTCTGTGCCTCAGTTTCCTCAACTGCAAATCGAGGGTCTGCCAGTGTGACATTAGTGGACAAATATGAGGCTTAGGTCAGCAAGGTGGCTCAGGTATATAGACATAGCACTTTGGGAGCCTGAGGCAAGAGGATCACTTGAGAGCAGGAGTTTAAGGCCGCAGTGAGCTATGATTGGGCCATTGCACTCCAGCCTGGGCAACAAGGGGAGTGCCTGTCTCTAAAAAAAATAAAATAAAATAATAATAATAATAATAATGAGGCTTAAATGCATCAAGTTAAGTCATGTCATGTGTTCAGCAATTGGCACATAGTAGGTATTCAAGGTCAGTTCTTGGGGTTTTTTGTTTTTAAGGCAGAGTCTCACTCTGTCACCCTGGGTAGAGTGCTCTACCATCATTGCTCACAACAACCTCAAACTCTTGGGCTCAAGTGATCCTCTTGCCTCAGCCTGCTGTGTAGCTGGGACTATATAGGTGCTCAGGCTGGTCTCACACTCCTGAGCTTGGGTGATCCATCCGCCTCAGACTCCCAGAGTGCTGGGATTACAGGTGTGAGCCACTGTGCCCAGCCAGTTCTTGATTTTGAAGACTCTTCAAGCCCGTCTCTACTAAAAATAAAAAAAAAATAGCCACGTGGTGGGTGACTGTAGTCCTAGCCACTTAGTTAGGCTGAGGCAAGAAGGTCACTGGAGCCCAAGAGTTTGAAGTTGATGTGAGCACTTGCACTGTACCCAGGGTGACAGAGTAAGATTCTGACGGAAGGAAGGAAGGAAGGAAGGAAGGAAGGAAGGAAGGAAGGAAGGAAGGAAGGAAGGGAGGGCCAGATAGACAAAGTGGGTGGGGGGCAGAGAAAATATTTTAGGCAGGAGCAGGGCAGAGACAAAGTCTCCAAGCTGAGAAGGAGCTTAGGTTTATTTAGTGTTGAGCCACTGGAATGCGATGAGTATGGGAAGGGGTGGTGGTGGGGTCCCCCGGGGCTCGTGTGCTGTGCTGCTCGGGGCAATATGGGAAATGAAATGATATAGTACAAGGACTGGACAAGTGCTCTAGGGATGTTCATGTATTACGTTCCCTTATGTAGTGGTTAAATCAGGGAGGGCTCCCAGAGGAGAAGGCAGAGAGAGGACCCAACGTCTCTACCATCCAGTGAGGCCATTGAGGATTTTTTTGTTTGTTTTTTGTTTGTTTGTTTTTTAGACGGTTTCACTTCATTGCCCTTGGTAGAGTGCCATAGCGTCATAGCTCACAGCAACCTCCAACTCCTGGGCCTAGGCAATTCTCTTGCCTCAGCCTCCCGAGTAGCTGGGACTACAGGTGCCCACCACAATGCCCAGCTATTTGTTTGTTACAGTTTGGCCGGGGCTGGGTTTGAACCTGCCACCCTCAGTATATGGGGCTGGTGCTCTACCCACCGAGCCACAGGCGCTGCCCACCACTGAGGGTTCTTTTTCTTTGTTAGTAGATTGGGTGGGCAGAGGCCTAAAGACCCCACAAAGTCCCATTCCCCTCCTTATCTGACAAAGGCACCACCGGTGGGTCAGAAACACTAAAGCTAGGGGTTGTGCTGCTGGGGTTATCTTCAAAGCTTTCAAGTTTTCTGTGTTCAAAATGTATTTCTATGAAAGTAATTCCTATTTGTGGAAGGTTTGGAAAGTATAGAAAAATCTAGAACAAAGAAATAAAATCTCTCCCCACCCCTATATATCTATTGCCGCCCAGGTGTAGCTGTTATTTCTGTTTCTTTGCTTCCAAAATGTTTTAATGTTGCCAGGAGTGGTGGCTCACACCTGTAATCCTAGCACTCTGGGAGGCTGAGGCAGGTGGATTGCTTGAGCTCATGAGTTTGAGACCAGCCTGAGCAAAAGCAAGACGCTGTCTCTACTAAAAATAGAAAAACTGAGGCAAGAGGATCATTTGAGCCCAAGTTGGAGGTTGCTGTGAGCTATGATGCTACAGCACTCTACCAGGGCAACAGCTTGAGACTCTTGTCTCAAAAAAAGAAAAGAAGGGTGGCCCCTGTGGCTCAAAGGAGTAGGGCCGGCCCCATATGCCGGAGGTGGCAGGTTCAAACCCAAACACGGTCAAACACTGCAAAAAAAAAAAAAAAAAAAAATAGAAAAGAAAAAAAAATTGTAATGCATAAAATAATACATGTTTTTCAAGTCTGGTAACACAAAGCTGATAGACATTGCTGTTTTGTTGTATTTTGTTTGGAAAATCACTCATACCAGGGCTTAATTTGATGCCTTTTTCATACTTTAATTCATTTAAATCAACTGTATGAAGTGGGTGGTATTTTTATTTAATTAATTTTTGAGACCAAGTCTCACTGTGTCACCTTCAGTAGAGTTCTATGGTGTCATAACTCACAGCAACCTCAAACTCTTGGACTCAAGTGATTCCCTTGCCTCAGCCTCCCAAGTAGCTGGGACTACAGGCTCCGGCCACAATGCCTGGCTAGTTTTTCTGTTTTTAGTAGAGATGGGGGTCTCACTCTTGCTCAGGCTGGTCTTGAACTCATGAGCTCAGGCGACCCACTCTGGTCTCCCCGAGTGCTGGGATTACATACAGGCATGAGGCACCATGCCCAGCTATAGGATGTATTTTTAGCCCTATTTTATAGAAGATGTAGCTAAGGAAAAGGGAAGTTAGGGGATTTGCCCAGGGTCCAGGAAGCCAGGATTTAAACTTCTTCTCTGATTTAACATCCCAAGAGCATTTCCTCCAGTTAGTTAAAAATTCTTTGGACCTGCTGTTTATTTTAACAGCCACACCACTTTCTAACAGGTAGGAGGCTGAGATTTACCTGTCTGGTCGCCATGCCTAGCCATCCAGTTGCATCCACTTTTTCTCTACTGTCATCAATGCCATGAAGATGATCTGTTTTCTCAGAGCAGGTTTCTGGAAAAGCATTTTTGAGGACCTTGATATCTTTAAACAATTTGCTATTCACACACCCCCTACCTAACAATAGAATGATTTAAACTTTTTTTTTTTTTTTTAGAGACAGTCTCACTCTATCGCCCTTAGTAGACTGCTGTGGCATCACAGCTCACAGCAACCTCCAACTCCTGGGCTTAAGCAATTCTCTTGCCTCAGCCTCCCGAGAAGATGGGACTTCAGGCGCCCGCCACAGCACCTGGCAATTTTTTGGCTGCAGTTTGGCCAGGCTGGGTCCGCCACCCTCAGTATATGGGGCCAGTGTCCTATCCACTGAGCCACAGGTGCTGCCCGAATGATTTAAATTTTTTAAAAATCTCTTTTAGACTTCAGGAGGCCAAAATTAAGTTCATCTCATTTTGTAGCTCACAACAACCATCTCTGCTGATCTTTGCACATCACTTCTTTGTTATTATACCGTATTTTTTCACTTTGATCTTCCACCCTCTATGCCTAAGGGTCAGTAAATATTTTCAGTTTTGAAGGCTTTATAGTCTGTTGCCTTGATTCAACTCTGTCTCACATATTTAATGTGTACATTTTGATGACTTTGGTGCCTCCCTTCTGCCATTTTGTAGCACAAAAGTAGCCATAGATAATATGTAAATAAGCATGGCTGTGTTCCAATGAAACCTTATTTGCAGACACTGAAATTCCAATTTTATATACTTTTCACAAGTCCCAAATCGTATCCTTCCCCTACCCAACCATGTAAAAAATATAAAAACTGCACCCGCAAGTTGTCAGTGGCACCCATTTCCTATCAGTCCTTGCAATCACCTCCCAGAAGCTTTTTTAGATACTTGGATGTCCTAGAAAAAATATGCCCTGTGTGTGTTTAATTTCCTTAAATGGTATTATGCTTCAGAAAAACAAAAATCTCTTTCTGTTTCTTATTTTTTTTTCTCCATACACTTTTTTTTTTTTTTTTTTTGGAGACAGATTTGCCTTCTGAAGAGTGCCGTGGCGTCACAGTTCATAGCAACCTCAAACTCTTGGATTTAAGCAGTTCTCTTGCCTCAACCTCCCAAGTAGCTGGGACCACAGGCACCTGCCATAGTGCCTGGCTATTTTTTAGAGACAGGGTCTCGCTCTTGCTCAGGCTGTTCTCGAACTTGTGAGCTCAAGCAATCCACCTGCCTCAGCCCCCCAAGTGCTGGGATTACAGGTGTGAGCCACCATACCCAGCCCCATACACTCTCCATGCTGATGTTTATAAATCTGGTTTGTCTCTTTTATTTATTTATTTATTTTGAGACAGAGTCTCAAGCTGTTGCCCTGGGTAGAGTGCCACACATCATAGCTCACAGCAATCTCCAACTCAGGCTCAAGTGATCCTCTTGCCTCAGTTTTTCTATTTTTAGTAGAGATGATGGTCTCACTTATTGCTCAAACTTGTCTTGAACTCCGGAGCTCAGGCAGTCCACTTGCCACGGCCTCCCAGATGCTAGGATTACAGGTGTGAGCCACCACTCCTGGCTTGGTTTGTCTCTTTTAATAGCTGCATTGATCTCTGCCCTCAATGTACCCTACCTTCTTTTCTAATCCCCTCATAGTGGGCACCTGGCTTACTTCCAGCTTCTGGCCATTGTGAACAGTGCTGGGGCCATCCTCACACATCCCCTATCCTGGGCTAGCTGGGTCATAGAGGATGTACAACTTGTACCTTCTTTTGCTCATCTGGTACTTTTGCAAAGTGATATCTCCTTATTATTTGTTGCTGCTATTGTTCTAGAGATGAAATCTTGCTTTGCTGCCTGGGCTAGAGTGCAGTAGCTTTTCACACATGGGATCATAGCTCACGGCAGCCTCAAATTCCTGGGCTCACGTGGTACTCCTGCCTCAGCCTCCCCAGTGGGTGGGACAGCAGACTCCACGGTGAGGATTGTCAATCCTTATTGTTTTAATTTGCATATCACTGATTTCTCATAAGGTTGGACATCTCTGTGTATTTTCATAAGATTCTTTTTTTTTTTTGAGGCATAATCTCACTTTGTTGCCCTCAGTAGAGTGCTGTTTCATCATAGCTCACAGCAACCTTAAACTCTTGGGCTCAAGCAGAGTTCTCTTGCTTTAGTTTCCCAAGTAGCTGGAACTATACGCACCCGCCACAATGCCTGGCTATTTTTTTAGAGACAGAGTCTCACTCTTGCTCAGGCTGGTCTTGAACCTGTGAGCTCAAGCAATCCACCTTCCTCAGCCTCCCAGAGTGCTAGGATTATAGGCATGAGCCACTGCACCCAGCTATAAGATTCTTTTTTGTGACTCACTTATTTGTAGTGTTTGTCCATTTTTCTATGAGTGATTTTTAGAAGTTGTCTCTCTTTTTTTTTTTTTTAAGACAGACAGGGTATTGCTATGTCGCCCAGGCTGGAGTACAATGGCATAATTTTAGGTCACCATACCCTCGAACTTCTGAGCTCAAGCCACCCTTCTGCCTCAGCCTCCCAAGCCACTGGGATTTAAAGGCGCATACCACCATGTAGAGCTAATTTTTAATTTTTTGTAGAGACAGGGTCTTGAACTCTTGACCTCAAGCAGTCCTCCCACCTCACCCTCCCAAAGTGTTGGGATTTCAGGCATGAGCCCCATGCCTGCCACCTGTTTTTGTATGGCCTACAGCCAAGAATGATTTTTATATTTTGAATGCTTGAACCTTTACCGAATAATAATATTTTGTGACATGAACAAACTTACATGAAGCTCAAATTTATTGAAACGCAGCCATGCCTGTTCATTTACATACTGTCTATAACTGCTTTTGCATTACAGAGGTGAATACTTGTGACCAAGACCTTATGGCTGGGCCAGACATAGTCCTAGCACTCTTGGAGACCATCTCTACTAAAACTAGAACAAATCACCAAGCATTGTGGCCAGCACTTATAGTCCCAGCTACTGGAGAGACTGAAGCAAAGGATCACTTGAGGGCAGCGCCTGTGGCTCAGTGGGTAGGGCGTCAGCCCCATATATCGAGGGTGGCAGGTTCAAACCCGACCCCGGCCAAACTATAACCACAAAAAACTAAAATAGCCGGCGTTCTGGTGGGTGCCTGTAGTCCCAGATACTCTGGAGGCTGAGGCAAGAGAATCGCTTAAGCTCAAGAGTTGGAAGTTGCTGTGAGCTGTGATGCCACGACACTCTACTGAGGGCGATAAAATAAGACTCTGTATCTTAAAAAAAGAAAGAAAGGAAGGAAGAAAACAAAGGATCCCTTGAACCCAGCAGTTTGAGGTTGCTGTGAGCTATGACAACACCATGGCACTCAACCCAGGGCAACAGACTAAGACTTGATTTCAACAAAAAGAGAAAAGGCTGGGCGCAGTGGCTCATGCCTGTAATGCTAGCACTCTGTAAGGCCGAGGTGGGTGGATTCCCTGAGCTCAAGAGTTCGAGAACAACCTGAGCCAGAGCAAGAGCTCATCTCAAAAAATAGCCAGACGTTTGAGCAGGCGCTTGTAGTCCTAGCTTACAGGGAGGCTGAAGCCAAAGGATCACTTGAGCCCAAGAGTTTGAGACTGCTGTGAGCTTTGATGCTATGGCACTCTATCAAGGCTGACAAAGTGAGACTCTGTCTCAAAAAAAAAAAGACCTTATGGTTGACATAGCTGAAAATGTTTGCTTTTTAGCCCTTTCCAGAAAAAGTTTATTGACTCCTGTTCTAGAAGATAATCTCTTGCCAATTTCTGGCAGTACAGCTTTGCCCCCACCAATCCCTTATGTCTTTTTATATTGATAAACGTTGTCTAGGAGGATTTTTAATTTAAAATAAATCTTCCTTTTTCTTTTTTCTTTGAGACAGAGTCTCACTATGTCGCCCTGGGTAGAGTGCTGTGGCATCACAGCTCACAGCAACCTCAAACTCTTGGGCTTAAGTGATTCTTTTGCCTCAGCCTCCCAAGTAGCTTGGACTACAGGTGCCCACCACAACACCTGGCTATTTTTTTGTTGTAGTTGTCATTGTTGTCTGGCTGGCCCAGGCCAGGTTTGAACTTGCTAGCCTTGGTGCATGTGGCTGGCACTGTAACCACTGTGCTAGGGACTCCAAGCCAGAAATCTTTATTTTGGATACAGTTAAACCTGTGGTTATTTTCATATATGATTTATGCCTTGAGGAATTTTTAAAGGAATCTTTCCCCATCTAGAGGCTCCTGATGTTGTGCTGTATGGTTTCCCCTTAGTTTTTTACTTGTATCTTTATCTTAACCTTTCAGAGGTTCCTGTGTATGATGTGAGGTAGGGATCCAGCTTGATTCCCCACCCCCACCCCCCTTTAGAGAAAGATGTTTTTCTCAATACCAGAGCACAGAATCCACTTTTTCCACTAATTTGTGGAAACTGCCTGGTTCCCAGAGATTGAAACCTGTGCTGGGATCTCTTTCCTATTCCTTTGATCTATTGGTCATGCAACAGTGCTCTGCTGTTCTGATGGTTGTGACTTTGGAATATGTTTTACTCTCTCCCAGACCAAGTTCCACATTTCTGCTCCTGTTGTGCTCTTCATGGACTTTAGTTCTTCTGTATGAATTTTGGTATCATTTGGCCTCATTACCTGGTGGGATAATGATTATATTGTCAGCCAAGTATAGTGGCTCACACCTGTAATCCAGCATTTTGGGAGGCTGAGGCTGGAGATCACTTACGGTCAGGAGTTCAAGACTATTCTAGCCAGCGCGGTGGCTCACCCTATAATCCCATACTTGGGAGGCCAATGTGGGGCAGATTGCCTGAGTTCACAGGTTTGAGACCAGCCAGAGCCAGAGTGAGACCTCATCTCTAAAAATAGCCAGGCATCATGGTATGCCTGTAGTCCCAGCTACTTGGGAGGCTGAGGCAAGAGAATCGCTTGAGCCCAAGACTTTGAAGTTGCAGTGAGCTATGATGCTACAGTAATCTTCCAAGGGTAACAAAGTAAGACTCTGTCTCAAAAAAAAAAAGACTATCCTGGGGCAGCACCTGTGGCTCAAAGGAGTAGGGCGCTGGCCTCATATATCAGAGGTGGCGGGTTCAAACCCAGCCCTGGCTACCCCTCCCCACACCCCCCCAAAAAAAGACTATCCTGAGCAACATAGTGAGACCCCATATCTACAAAAAGTCAGAAAAATTAGGCCAGGTGCAGTGGCTTTTGAACACAGTGCCAACTTTTTTTTTTAGAAAGGCTGCTCCAGTTTTGATTTCATTTTTTAGAGATGGGCTCGTTCTGTTGCCTAAACTTGAGTGAAGTGGTGTGACCATAGCTCACTAAAACCTTGAACTCCTACACTCAAGCAATCCTCCTGCCTCAGCCTCCTGAGTAGCTGGAACCCTACATGTGCCATCAGAGCTTGCTAATTTTTCTTTTGCGGAGATGGGGTCTTACTCTGTTGTCCAGGTTGATTGTTTTTACTTCTAAAGCATTTTCTTTTTTCTTTTGAGACAAAAGTCTCAAAACCCTCACATCCTGGGGTTGAATGCTGTGGCATCGTAGCTCACAGCAACCTCAAACTCTTGGGCTCAAGTGATCCTCTTACCTCAGCCTCCTGAGTAGCTGGGGCTACAGGCGCCTACCACAAGGCCTGGATGTTTTTAGAGACGGGCTCTTGCTCTTGCTGAGGCTGGTCTCGAACTCCTGAACTCAGGCAATCCACTTGCCTCAGCCTCCCTGAGTGCTGGGATTACTGGCGTGAGCCACCTCACCGGCCCTTTAAAGCAATTTTAGTAAAATATACATAACCCAAAAATTTCCATCTTAACCATTTAACCTTTATTTGTTTGCCTCTAAACATTATGTCATAAGGTATCATAACCATTTTTGAGCACACAGTTCAGTGGTATTAAGCAAATTCACATTGCTATGTAACCATCACCACCACCATCTCCAGAACATTCTCATCTGCACAACTGAAACTTTGTCCGCATGAAACACTACCTTCCCCACCAGTTCCCAGCCCCTGGTACCCCCCTATTCTACCTTCTGTCTCTGTGAATGTGACAGCTCATGTAAGTGGAGTCAAGTGGTATTTGCTATTTCACTGAGCACAACATCTACCTCATTTTTTGGCCCTTCTAGTACTATAAATCAGGATTCCTAAGTAAGGGGAAGAGATGGAGCTTGGGAATGGCCCATCTACCTCCTGACATCTTCCACTTGGCCATGCACAGTGTTTGTTTGCTTGATGTGAATTTATTACCAAGTTTGAAAATTAAAAAGAGATGGGCTTGACGCCTGTAGCTCAGTGAGTAAGGGTGCCGGCCACATACATCGAGGGTGGTATGTTCGAGCCTGGCCCAGGCCTGCTAAACAACAGTGACAACTGCAACCAGAAATAGTCGGGCGCTGTGGCAGGCGCCTGTAGTCCCAGCTACTTGGAAGGCTGAGGCAAAAGAAACACTTAAGCCCAAGAGTTTGAGGTTGCTGTGAGCTGTAACGCCATGGCACTATACCAAGGGTGACATAGTGAGACTCTGTCTCAAAAAAAAAAAAAAGAAAAGAAGAGACGGATGTCATGACCCAGTGTTGGTCCTCAGGTCCCCACGTGAGTTCAAGCTCCAGTGCTGGAATCAGCCTGGGCTGGCCACACTCTGGACTGGGATACCAGTGGCTGCGCTGGCGATGGAGGGCCTCTGGCCACGCTGTTTTGTCTTCGTTCTTTGCTTATGTTGAGCCTTTCTTCCATGTTCTTTCCTAACTTGAACTTGAGGAAGTAGTTCCTGTGTATGTCAAAAAAAATTTAGCCATTAAAGGGAATTAAAATGAATTAGAGGCTAGGTGCCTGTGTCTCAGGCGGCTAAGATGCCAGCCACGTACACCTGAGCTGGCGGGTTCAAATCCAGCCCGGGCCTGCCAAACAACAATAATGGCTGTAACCAAAAAAAAAAAAGTAGCCAGGGGTTGTGGCAGGCGCCTGTCATCCCAGCTACTTGGGAGGCAGAGGCAGGAGAATCGCTTGAACCCAAGAGTTGGAGGTTGCTGTGAGCTGTGAGGCCATGGCACTTTACCCAGGGCGACAGCTTAAGGCTCTGTCTCAAAAATAAATAAATAAATAAATAAATAAATAAATAAATAAATAAATAAAAATAAAAAATAAAATTAATTAGAGTTAGTGGCCTGGTGGCGGGAGGGGAAAGCCCAGAGGAAGTGCCAACACCAAAGCCACAAGAGGCCCAGGGGGATCTGAGTGGATGCCAAGACATCATCGGCCACTCACAGTGGAAACTGGGCTTTTATTCCACACCCTAGGCTGGTAATGCAGCGCTCAGACTCTCTACTGTCCCTGTCTTCAGTTGAGCGGTAGACACCCTAGGGACTTGATACCCAGTCAGTCACCTTTGCCCTCAGACCAACCAGGGTGGGTTTTGCTTTTTGTTTTTTGGGGGGTTTTTTTGTTTTTTTTTTGTAGACACAGAGTCTCACTTTATCACCATCGGTAAAGTGCCATGGCGTCCCACAGCTCACAGCAACCTCCAACTCCTGGCGATTCTCTTGTCTCAGCCTCCTGAATAGCTGGGACTACAGGCGCCCGCTACAAGGCCTGGCTATTTTTTTGTTGCAATTCGGCTGGGGTGGGGTTTGAAACTGCCACCCTTGGTATATGGAGCCAGCCCCCTACCCACTGAGCCACAGGCACCGCCCTATTTTTTTATTTTTTATTTTTTGAAACAGAATCTACTGTGTCACCCTGGGTAAAGGGCTGTGGTGTCACAGCTCACAGCAACCTCAAACTCTTGGGTTTAAGCAATTCTCTTGCTTCAGCCTCCCAAGTAGCTGGGACTACAGGTGCCTGCCACAATGCCCAGATACTTTTTGGTTGTAGTTGTCATTGTTGTTTGGCGGGCCTGGGCTGGATTTGAACCCACCAGCTCCTGTGTATGTGGCTGGCACCCTAGCCACTGAGCTACAGGTGCCAAGCCTCTGGGCGGGTTATTTAAATTGTGATTAATTATACATAACATCAGCCGGGTACCTTGGCTTGCATCTGTAATTCTAGCACTTCGGGAAGCTGAGGCTGGAGGAACACTTGCAACCAACCTGTACAACATAGTAAGATCCCACCTCAACAAAAGAATAGAAAAAAAAAAAAAAAAGCTGTGTATGCCCGCCTCGCTCCCAGATACTTGGAAGGCTGAGGCAGGAGGATCACTGGAACCCAAGAATTTGAGGTTACAGTGAACTATTATCATTCCACTGCACTCCAGCCTGAGTGGAGCAAATCTTGTTTCAAAAAATAAATTGTGGGCTCAGTGCCTGTAGCTCAAGTGGCTAAGGTGCCAGCCACATACAACAGAGCTGGCGGGTTTGAATCCAGCCTGCCAAACAACAATGACAACTACAACCAAAAAATAGCTGGGCATTGTGGCAGGCACCTGTAGTCCCAGCTACTTGGGAGGCTGAGTCAAGAGAATCACTTAAGCACAGGAGTTGAGGTTGCTGTGAGCTGTGATTCCATGGCACTCTACCCAGGGTGACAGCTTGAGGCTCTGTCTCAAAAAATAAATAAGTAAATAACTACTATTGGGTTCTCAAACTATGGGCCACATGTGGCCGTGTGATTGTATTTGTTCCTGTTTTGTTTTTTTACTTCAAAATAAGATATGTACAGTGTGCATAGGAATTTGTTCATAGTTTTTTTTTAAACTATAGTCCAGCCCTCCAGCGGTCTGAGGGACAGTGAACTGGCCCCCTGTTTAAAAAGTTTGAGGACACCTGTACATTCATGTTATGCAACAATCATCACCATCCACCTCCAGAACTTTATCTTCTCCAACTGAAATTGCTTGGGTCGGATTATAATTTTAATTTTCTATAATAATAGTCCTGATTGTTTCCTTCCTTCCTTCCTTCCTTTTATTTATTTATTTATTTTTTTTTTTTTTGTAGAAAGGGTCTGTCTCTTTTGCCTGGGCAGAATGTAGTGGTGTTGTCACAGCTCACTGCAACCTCAAACTTGGGCTCAAGTGCTCCTCCCCATTAGCCTCCCAAAGTGCTCGGATTGCAGGCATGAGCTACTTGGTTGGCCTCATTATACCATTAAGTCCTATTGAAAATATGTTTTACAATTCTCTCGAATTAGCAAATACTTCTTAAATATTCCTGATGTGCAGGTATTGTTCTAAGCCCTCTCTCCTGTCTTGACTTTGCACATAACACCTGGAAATGTCATTGCTTTAGGTACAAAGATGTTAAGTTTCTTGTCAGAGGTCTCAGAGGGGTAAGCCTGGAATCTCTGCTTGATAAAACCTTGTTTCTAGAGAATGCTCAGTGTGATACTGGGTAACAGAGGGGTGGGGCTTAAGCTGAGAATGTGGAGCCACATGGTCCTCCCCGTGAGTGGCCACCTGCTGACTGACAAGTCCCAGACTGGGGTTGGGATTGGATTCTATCACTCACTCACTGGGTAACTTGACTACTCTGTGTGCCTCAGTTTCCTCATCTGTAATAATTCAAGCACCCTTGGTGGCCAGGAAGATTTGACAAGATATGGAAGAATTAACTCTCAAGTAGCACCTGGCCCTGGGCGTATGACTCTTTCCAGGCAGTAGCTATCAGGAGTGTTGTTTGGCTGTTATGACCCACAGGGGATGCCTCATTTTTTGTCATAGCAGGTGTCTCACAGGCTCCTGTAGAGTCACCCTCACCACCCCTGGGGACTTCAGCTGCCTCTCTGGCACAGCCGAAAAAGGATGCAGGCTATACCCATGATACCGCCTTCAGGAAGTCCAGCCAGCAAGCTGCCTCCCAGGAGCCAGAGGAGGCAGGGGGTGTGGGTAAGTGGGCGTGGCCATTGAGAGGGGTGGGGCACAGTATGCCCAGGAATGGTATCTGGCTGGCAGGGTCTTTCCCAATACTACCTCTCCCCTTTAGGAGGGCCTCAGACATTGGTACAGTCCATCATGAAGAGGAAAGAGGAGCCCACAGATCCAGCAGCCAACCGGAGGAGCCTCCAATTTGTGGGGGTTAATGGCAGGTAGGAACAGCCCGTATCCCATGCTTTGTGTTCCTTACTAAGTTCATTCGTGCCCAGGAACATCATAAGTGCCTTACTCTTAAGTCCTTACTTTGGTTAATTAATTAATTAGAGATAGAATCTTGCTTGCTCTGTCAGCCAGGCTGGAGTGTTGTGGCATGATCACAACTTACTATAGCCTTGAACCCCTGGGCTCAAGCATTCTTCCTGCCCCAGCCTCCCAAGTACAGGCATTCCACCACAGCTGGCTAACTTTTCCATTTTTCATAGAGATGGGGTCTCACTGTGCTTTCCAGGCTGATCTGGAACTCCTGGCCTCAAGAGATCCTCCTGTCTCAGCCACCTAAAGTGCTGCAATAACAAGCGTATGCCACCTACCATGCCCTGCCTGGGTGATTAATCAAACTACAATAGATAGTTGTGAAATGAGGGAACTAAGTGAGGGAACTGAGTGCCTTGCTGGAGGCTCACGTGGTTAACCAGATATCTGGCCTTATCACTCTGGCTTCACAGCCTGAGGAATAACCTCTGCAACAAATCCCTCCCTTCAAGACCTTTGAAGCACCTTCCCACCAGTCAAGCACACTTTAGTCTAAATTAGTGAGCAAGCACTTTCTTCTGGGCACCTGATGTTCTGGCGGCTTTGATAAAGAGCCCAATGGGGTATTTTTAGCTGCTAGAGTTAGTATTTAGAAGTCCCAGCAAACCCTGCCCTTACCCACTTTCTCTGGGACATTTGTTTCCACCTGCCTGCACATTCTTTTTTTTTTTTTTTTTTTTGAGACAGAGTCTCAAGCTGTCACCCTTGGTAGAGTGCCATAGTGTCACAGCTCACAGCAACCTCCAACTCTTGGGCTTAAGCGCTTCTCTTGCCTCAGTCTTCCAAGTAACTGGGACTACAGGCGCTCGCCACAACACCTGGCTGTTTTTTTTGTTGTTGTTGTAGTTGTCATTATTTGGTGGGCCGGGCTGGATTCAAACCCTCCAGCTTCAGTGTACGTGGCTGGCACCCTACCCACTTGAGCTACAGGTGCTGGGCCTGCCTTCCCATTCTAATTGTCTCTTGGCCACACATGGTGACTCACGCCTGTAATCCTGCCACTCTGGGAGGCCGAGGCAGGAGGATTGCTTGCAATCAAGAGTTTGAGGTGAGCCTGAGCAAAGTGAGATCCCAACTCTACTAAAAATAGAAAAATTAGCCAGGCATTGTGGTGGGTACCTGTAGTCCTAGCTACTCAGGAGGCTGAGGCAGGAGGATTGTTTAACTCCCAGATTTTGAGGTTGCTGTGAGCTAGGCCAGACAACAAAACGAGACTCTGTCTCAAAAAACTAAAAAAATTATGTTTCCTTCTGCTCCCCCATGAAGAACCTACCCCTTGGGAAATATTTTCCATCTGCCACTGGCCATTTAGACGACTTAACTTTGGTTTTTGTGTCTCCTGGGAGTCTGCGTGTTCCCCAGGTCTAGCCATTTGGATGTGTTCCCAGTGAGGGGATCTGGTCTCCCCAGAAGAGAGTCAGGAGGGTTGTTTGTCTGTTATGATCCTCAGTGGATGCTTTCTGGGCTGTTATGACCCCAGAAGACGTCAGACTCAGCTCCCTGCCCCAACAGAGCTCCTGGGGTGCTGGGCACCAATGGGTGGTTCCCACACATATTGTTGGAGCTATAATGACAGTACTTAGGCAGTGTGGTGCCTGGAGAAAGGCACTGTTGCCCCATGGCAGTCCCAGCGGGAGGGGACATGTTCTGTGGGATTAGCTGGGGCTAGCAAGGTGAACACAGGGTATAGGGAGGGCTTTCCTGGGCAGAGGGCACAGCCTGGGTAAAGGCTTGGAGGTGGGAAAACAGTAACAGGAGGAGCCAGAGGTACAGGCAGTGAAGGCTTGTTTGGGGTTTCACATGCAGGGCCCAGAATTGTAGATCTTTGTCTAGACCAGTGATTTTCTTTTTTTCTCTCTTTCTTTCTTTCTTTCCTTTCTTTCTTTCCTTTCTTTCCTTTCTTTCTTTCTTTTCTTTTCTTTCTTTCTTTTCTTTCTTTCTTTTTAGTCCCAGTTTGTTGTCCTTTGTAGAGTGCTATGGAATCATAGCTCACAGCAACCTCAAACTCTTGGGCTCAAGCATTCTCTTGCCTCAGCCTCTCAAGTAGCTGAGACTGTAGGCACCCGCCACAACACCCAGCTTATTTTTATTAGAGACGAGGTCTTGCTCTGGCTCAGGCTGGTTGCAAACCTGTGAGCTCAAGCAGTCCATCTGCCTCAGCCTCCCAGAGTGCTAGGAATACAGATGTGAGCCACCTCGCCTGGCCTAGAGCTCAAGCAGTCCATCTGCCTCAGCCTCCCAGAGTGCTAGGAATACAGATGTGAGCCACCTCGCCTGGCCTAGACCCTGATTTCCTTCCTTTCTTTTTTTTTTTTTTTCTTTGAGACAGAGCCTCAAGCTGTAGCCCTGGGTAGAGTGCTCTGGCATCACAGCTCACAGCTCCAACTCCTGGGCTCAAGCGAGTCTCCTGCCTCCACCTCCCAAGTAGCTGGGACTACAAGCGCCTGCCACAACATCCGGCTATTTATTTATTTTTTGGGTTGCAGCCATCATTGTTGTTTGGCAGACCTGGGCTGAATTCAAACCTGCCAGCTCAAGTGTATGTGGCTGGTGCCTTAGCCACTTGAGCCACAGGTGCCGAGCCCTAGACCATGATTTTGAGCCGGTATGCCATGAGTACTGCAAAAATTTTTGAAGATCATTAATTAAATTATTTTCAGAAAAAGTCCAAAGCACAGTAAATATATTCTTTTGTTTACTCTTTTTATTGATCAATATAATTTAAGTGTGCCACAGAAGTTTAACTATAGGTTCTAGTGTGTGTGAGATAAAAAAAGGTTGAAAAACACTGCTCTAGAGGAGCAGAAAAGAGGGTCCTATTTGCAGTGGGACAGATCTATAGCACATACATAAGTCCCAAGGGCAAAAGGTGAACAGCACTGCCCATGTTCCCCCATGGTCACAGTCACAGCCAATGTTTATTTGAGCCCTTACCATGTATTGGCAGGTGTCAGCCACATCCCTGCAGCCCTGTAAAGTTCATTATCCCTATGCCATATAACAGATGAGGAAACTGAGGCCCAGGGAAGACAAGTGGCCAGGTCACTGCCTTCTTCCCTTATCAGTTTTCATCCTATCTGTAGGATCTCCCCCATCCCAACCATCTTTCCTCCCCAGGTATGAGTCCTCCTCAGAGGACTCCAGCACAGCTGAGAACATCTCAGATAATGACAGCACAGAGAATGAGGCCCCAGAGCCGGAGGAGGGGATTCCAAGTGTGGCCCAAGCCACACTCCAGCTGATGCCTGGGGGAACAGCAACAGCGAAGACTAGCCAGCAGGAATGCCAGCTGTCTCGGGAGTCACAGCATGTGCCCACAGCTGAGGGAGCATCAGGATCCAACACGGAGGAGGAGATCCGGTCAGTTTTCTGGGTGGGAGATTTAGGCTGGGCTGTGAGTGGAAGACCTCTGCCTCAAATCCCACCATTCAAGTTTTTTTAAGCACTCTCCCATCGGTCATGTATAAGTTAGTCTGAATTAGCAAACAAGCACTTTCTCCTTCTGGGGATCTGATGTTCTAGAGCAGCGGTTCTCAGCCTGTGGTCACGACCTCTTTTTAACAATGAAAATACATTGTGGCATTAGGAAGGTTGAGAACCACTGTTCTAGAGGCTTTGATAAAGAGCCTGATGGGGTATTTGGACTAATAGAGTTAGGGTTTAGTGGTCCAGTCAAAGTTTGTCCTTTAGCCACCACCTTTGGTGAGATGTTTGTTCCACCTGACCATTCTAATTATTTCTTCCTTGATAGAAAATCTGCCCCTTGGAAAATATTTTCCACGTGCCACTGGCCATTTAAACTAAATTTTAGCTTTGGTGTCCACTTTCTCTTGGAGGTCTGCATGTTCCTCATGTCTGCCTGTTAGGGTAGGTGTAAAAGAGTGTCCCAAGTGAGGGGGATTTGAGATGCCACCATTGAGGTAACCATTGTGTGAGTGACATGGTGTAGAGCATTGAACTCCTCTGTGAGCACCACAGCTAGATATGAACAGTAATAGGGAGAGACTCAGGGGACTCATGGGGAGTGTTTTTGAGATAAATTCCTCACTCATCTCCTGGCAGGATGGAGCTAAGTCCTGACCTCATCTCAGCCTGCCTTGCCCTGGAAAAATACCTGGACAACCCTAATGCCCTCACCGAGCGGGAGCTGGTATGGTCTGGCCTGGGCCTAGCTGGGACCCTGGCCCCTCTTCCTCTACCCTTGGCTTTTCCTTGTCCTTGGTGTCTCCCTCTATCTGCCTAATGGGAACCCTGGGACCCAAGCCTGGAGCAAAGGGTGATGGTACTTGAGTCACTGGCCTAGGAAAGGGGCCATGGAGGCAGGGAGAGGCCCAAAAATGACCACCACTGGCCAAGCCTGCCCTTGACTTTCTGTTCCTTCTCGGGGCTTTGAGGTGAGGCTTTCATATTTACCTTTTTGAGCATATACACTTGCCTTTTGCCATTATGTCCAGGATGGAGGTGCTCACACTTTCCTTTGGGGAGCATATCGGGAATTTCAGCATCCATACCACCCTTCAAGGATCATAGTGGGACAGGAATGTCTACACTTCCCTCTCAAGCTGTCTACATCTCCCTCGAGGGCCTTGTCCAGGATGAAGCCACCATGCTTTGCTCCCGGGGGTTCATCTGGGGGCAGGGTGTCCATGCTCTTTTCCTGTGTTTTGGTCTGGGAGGTGATGGGGCCTCCCCCATCATCACACTCTCTCCCATCTGACTTGTGCAGAAAGTGGCCTATACCACAGTGTTACAGGAGTGGCTGCGCCTGGCCTGCCGCAGCGATGCACACCCTGAGCTTGTGCGGCGCCACCTGGTCACATTCCGGGCCATGTCTGCGCAGCTACTGGACTACGTGGTCAACATTGCTGACAGCAACGGGAACACGGCACTGCACTACTCTGTATCTCATGCCAACTTTCCTGTGGTGCGGCAGCTACTCAACAGCGGTGAGCCCGGTGGGAGGATGAGGAGGCCATCTGCCAGTTCAGGCTTGCTGTCTGATGGAGGAGACACCATTCTTCCAGTCTGACAAGGGAGGCATGGCTCTCCCAGTCTGGTGGGGGAGATACCACCCTCTGATTCTGATAAGGGAGGTACCACCTCCCAGTCTGATGGGGGAGACATTGCCTTCTCACTCTAGTGGAGGAGGTACCACCCTCCCAGTTTGGTTGGGGAGATACCACCCTCCTCCTCTCATGCTGGTCTGATGATACTCTCCCAGTCTGATGGCAGAGACACCATCCTCCTGGTTTGGTGGGGAGAAAGTGGCCGTCTTGGTCTAATGGAAGAGACACTACCTTCCAAGAGACATAGCTGTTAGCCAGTGTAATGGAAAAGGTAGATGTGAACTTGTGAAAAAGATGTGAATCTCGGGCAGTGCCTGTGGCTCAAAGGAGTGGGGCGCCAGCCCCATATGCCAGAGGTGGCGGGTTCAAACCCAGCCCCGACGAAAAAAAAAAAAAAGTGACTCTCCACTGTCCCCGAGTGTACCGGTATAGTAGAAGTGACATCTCTAGAGCCCCCATCAAAGACAACGGGGCCTCTAGTTTGGGGCTTCGACAGAAGATGTTGTTCTCGTTTGGGCAGAAAGAAACGTGTGCTAGTCTGGTGGGGAAGACACAGCCTCCCAGGCTGGTGAAAGAGGCAGAACCCATAATCTGACAGGGCAGGCATGGGCCTGTCTGGGTGTGAATGGCTCTTCCCATTTGACAGGGGAGCCCCAGTTCCTGTTCTTAGCCCTAAATAAGGATGTCAGTGCCATGACTCCAAGTCTGACGGAGGAGGCACAGTCTCCACCTTTCAGAGTGGCTTGATAGTAGAGATGGGGACCCTTAGGGCAGAGTTGAGTTCTCAGTCTGAGACAGGCAATAATTAGGCCACACCTAGACTGACAGAGGAAAAGTGATACCCAGTGCTCCTGGTGCCTGGTCTGAGGGCTCACACCCCCTCTCAGGTGTCTGCCAGGTGAACAAGCAGAACTGTGCTGGCTATAGCCCCATCATGCTCACTGCCCTGGCCACCCTGAAGACCCAGGATGACATCGAGACTATCCTTCAGCTCTTTCGACTCGGAAATGTCAACGCCAAAGCCAGCCAGGTATGGACCCCTCAGCCGCTGCAGACCCAGCAGCCCTTCCTGCTTTACTACATCCTGGCTGTTCACCAGGTCCAAGCCACAGAATGAATCTAGGGGCCCTAGCTCCAGACTCTGCTCCTGGTGGTCAGGCTGCCTCTGACATGGGGCCTCCTTATGGAAACTGGGAAGCATGGAGGACTTGGGCATCCTCACCTTTCTCAACCTGACACAAACTGGGTTTCCCTGGTAAGGAACTGGGGCCTCAGAGGGTGGACAGGCAGACCTGGTCTCCATGCTCCTAAGGTTCTCTGGCAGGTGCTCTGGGAGCCACAGCATTACAGGGAGGTTAGGCCTCAGGGGCTGCAGGACACCAGCAAGGTGGTGGTGTGGCCTTGTCTCTGGTTTGAGAGCTCCTTGGGCTGTTTGTCAGAGAGCAAAAGTCAGGTGACCATGGAGGTAACAGGGGTGTGGACAGGTGTCCAGGTAAAAAAGCAGAGAGCAGGAAAGCCAGGACCCAGCGAGACAGTGAGGAAGGAGGAGGATTTGCAAGAGCCAAAGGAATACAGGTACAAAAGGGCACTGCGGGGTGGCACCTGTGGCTCAGTGGGAAGGGCGCTGGCCCCATATACCGAGAGTGGCGGGTTCAAACCTGGCCCCAGCCAAACTGCAACAAAAAATAGCCTGGTACTGTAGCAGGCACTTGTAGTCCCAGCTACTCGGGCGGCTGAGACAAGAGAATCGCCTAAGCCCAGGAGCTGGAAGTTACTGTGAGCTGTGTTACACCACGGACACTCTACTGAGGGTGATGGGTGACAGAGTGAGACTCTGTCTCTAAACAAACAAACAAACAAACAAACAAACAAAAGGGCACAGCGTGAGACCAACAGCAGCAACCTTCGTTATTTTTCGTTTGTTCACAGCAGCCAATTTTTTGTTGCAGTTTGGCCAGGGCCACGTTTGAACCAGCCACCCTCGGTATATGGGGCCAGCACCCTACTCACTGAGCCACAGGTGCCACCCACCTCAATAGATTTTTACATATGTACACAATTAAGTGTCAGGAACCAAGCTCAGCACCCATAACTCAGTGAGTAGGGCACCAGCCACATACACCGAGGCTGGCAGTTTCGAGCCCGGCCCAGACCTGCTAAAGACAACTGCAACCAAAAACTAGCCGGGCCTTGTGGTGGGCACCTAAAGTCCCAGCTACTTGGGAGGCTGAGGCAAGAGAATCCCTTAAACCCAAGAGTTTGAGGTTGCGGTGAGCTGTGACACCACGGCGCTCTACTGAAAGCGACATAGTGAGACTCTGTCTCAAAAAAAAGAAAAAGTCAGGAACCAGCTAGAGGTGGGGGGTGGGTAGGAAGGAAATGTGATAATGTGATACCCAGTGCTCCTGGTAGCAGTCTGTGGGAGAGGTTGGGAGAGGCACGGCCTGGTCTGAGGGCTCCCCTCTCAAGTGTCTGCCTGGTGAGCCCCCTCCCAGGAGGAGACCTTTAAGCCAAGACCTTTGAGATGAGTAGGAACCCAGGGGAGGAGTCTGGCAAGTGAGGATACATGTTAACATCAAAGTATTTGAGCCAGGGTGACTTGCCCTGGCTGTAATCCTGTTCCTTGCCCTACCCAGGCCGGACAGACAGCCCTGATGCTGGCAGTCAGCCATGGGCGGGTGGATGTTGTCAAAGCCCTGCTGGCCTGCGAGGCAGATGTCAACGTGCAGGATGATGATGGGTCAACAGCCCTCATGTGCGCCTGTGAACATGGCCACAAGGAGATAGCCGGGCTGCTTCTGGCTGTGCCCAACTGTGACATCTCACTCACTGACCGTGTGAGTCCCCACCCAGGTGCATCCCCAGGGAGGGTAGGAGCACAGGTCAGGGCGTCTTCACAGCAACAGATACTTTGCAGGACGGGAGCACGGCCTTGATGGTGGCCTTGGATGCTGGACAGAGTGAGATCGCGTCCATGCTGTATTCCCACATGAACATCAAGTGCTCGGTGAGTCTTGCCCTGACAGGGCAGGATGGGGTCTCTGGGAGGAGATGGGTGTTTATGAAGAGCTGATGGCGTGTGCCCCTTGCCAAGGGCTCTGTGGGCAGCTGCTTATTGTACCTTCATGGTACCCCAGTGAGGAAGTGAGGCACAGGGCTGAGGCTGTGCGTTCATGGCTGCCCTGACAGGATCCGTACCCAGGTCGGTCTGGTTCCAGATCCACATTCTGAATCACCATTCCCTCATTTGAGAACTATTCACTGAGTACCTGCTGTGTACAAGGCCCAGTTCTAGGCTCTTGAGAGTCACAGCATTGAACAAAAACAAAAAAAGCATCTTCCCTCATGGAGCAGGTGTTCTAGCAAGAGACAGTGATCAAATCAGTGTGTCATAGTCAGCTGATGGGAAGTGCTGCAAAGAAATACAGTAGAACCTCTGTAAGTTGACCACCCAAGGGTAGCAAACTGGTTAACATAAGGAACTAGGTCTGCTGTATTGATATGTACACGTTGTGCATATCAGTCTATGAAAATGAGGTCAGCTTAAGGAGATGGTCAGTGTGTGGAGGTAGTCAACTGTAGGAGGTTCTACTGTATAAAACAGGGCAAAAGGACACAGCAAGTCAGCCCTTGTAGGCCTCAGTGAAAAGATGACATTTGAACCCACAGCCAAGGATATAAGGGAGTGCGTCATGTGGGAATCCAGGGGGAAGGAACTGCCAGTGCAAAGACCCTGAGGCAGGAATATGCCTGGTGTGTTTCAGGAGCACAGGAAGAAATGAAGGAGCCCAGTGGGAAAAGGGGAGGGCAGAGAGGTGACATGGCAGATGGGCCTTGTGGGCCACAGTGCAGACTTTGGCTTACATTCAAAGCATGTCAGTGTATTAAAGGTCCCATGTGGTGGTTCATGCCTGAAGCCCAACACTTTGGGAGGTAGAAGGATTGCTGAGGCTAGGACCTCAAGACCAGCCTGGGCAACATAGCAAGACCTCATTTCTTTCCTTCTTTCTTTCTTTCTTTGCCAGGCGGGTTTGAACCCACCACCTCCAGTATATGGGGCTGGCACCCTACTCCTTGAGCCACAGGTACTGCCCAGCCAAGACCTCATTTCTATACAAAATTTTAAAAGTTAGCCAGGCGTGGTGGTGTGCACCTACAATCCCAGATACTGAGGAGGCTGAGGTGAGAGGATCACGTAAGCCCAGGAGTGTCAGGCTGAAGTGATCTATGATCATGTTACTTTCCCCAGCCTGGGTGACAGAGTGAGGCCCTGTGTCTAACACAATTTTTAGGGGCCAGGTAGAATGGTTCACGCCTGTAATCCTAGCACTCTGGGAGGCCAAGGTGTGTGCATCGCCTGAGCTCAGGAGCTCTAGACAAGCCTGAACAAAAGCAAGACCCTGTCTCTTCTAAAAATAGAAAAACTAGCTTTGTGTTATGGCAGACACCTGCAGACGTTTGGGTCTTTAAAAGTCATGTGCCTATTAGCAAAACACTCTTCTGAAAGCGTAACAGGAGAGTAATAGTGATACTTACTATGTACTAAACAGCTAACAGAGGGAATAGGGGCAGTACCCCTGGGTCCCCAAAGCAGTTCCCTTGTCAGATGGAAGGGACACACCCCTTCAGCTTTATGGGCTGTATACAAGTAACTTTTGGGAGTGTTTGGGGGTTTTTTTGTTTGTTTTGTTTTTTGGGTTTTTTTTTTCAGACAGAGTCTCAAGCTGTTGCCCTGGGTAGGTTGCTCACAGCAACCTCCAGCTCTTGGGCTCAAGCGATCCTCTTGCCTCAGATTTTCTATTTTTAGTAGAGATGGGGTCTTGTTTTGCTCAGGCTAGTCTTGAACTTGTGAGCTCAAGCAATACACCTTCCTTAGCCTCCAGAGTGCTAGGATTACAGGCATGAGCCCCTGCTCCCAGCCTTGGCTTTTTTTTAAGCAATAGGGTCTCACTATATGGCACAGGCTAGAATCCAGTGGCAGAACCATAGCGCACGCAGTCTTGAACTCCCTCAGCCTCCCGAGCAGCTGGGGTTATAGGTGCATGTGGGATTTCACCTGGCTTATTTTCTTTTATTTTTTGTAAAGATGGGGTCTTACTCTGTTGCCCAGGCTAGTTTCAAACTCCTGGCCTCCCAGTGCTGGGATTGCAGATGTAAGCCACTGCTATGCTCCCAGGCATTTGCACAAAGTATTGTTATTCCCATTTTTCCAGTGGGGAAACTGATGCCTGGAGAGGTTGTACCTCTGACCCAGAGTCTCAACAGCCAGGAAGAACTGGAGGCCTTGTTGTCTGCCAACTCCAGGGCCTTGGGCAGGCAGCCTCACTGGCCCCAGCCTGCACTCTCTGGGCCTCACATGAGGCACATTTGGGGATGGATGCATAGTGAGCATCATCATGGTGACTTCCCAAACACTCCTGGAAAGAGAAGGCTGCTGACACATAGAAGACCGTCCATCTCCCACCTCATTCCAAGGCTCCTGTGCAGGCTCAGTTTTTCCACTTTGCTCCTGAACCCCCACCCCAGGGTATCAGGACACCTGGATCTCAGTCCTGGTGCTTGCTGCTGGGCATCAGCTCTGGGCCCCCATCTCCACAACTGGAAGATGGGAATGATGGGGTTGGGTGATGTCCCAAACCCTCCTGCCATGCAATCCATGGCCCTGTCCCTGAGGACTCCTGAGAGACAAACCCTGATCCTTCCTCTGCATCCGCTGGGACTGCCCTCCACCCTTGTCTCCCAGCTCACCCACCCCCAAGTCTGTCCTCACAGCAGCCAGAGTTAATTGTGAACAGCTGAGTCAGGCCCTCTATGACTTCCATCTCACCTGGGGAAAATGCCAAAGTCCTCCCAGTACTCGCCCTTGTCTCTGGACTCTGCTTCCTGTCCCCCTTCAGCCACACTGGCCTTAGTGCCTTTCATCCTTTGTTACTGCCTCAGGACCTTGACACACACAGTTTCCTCCACCTGGAACACCTTTGCCCCTGGCTGGTCTTCCCCATCACTCAGTGGTCAAGTCTGTTGTCACCCTCCCAGACGACCCTGTGTCTGCTGTTCCCATCCGTCCCTTATCCCTGAGAAATACACTGCATCCGTATGTTTGCTTTTTTGAGCCATTGCCCTCAGGAGGCCACCTCCTTGCAGAGATCATGTTGGCTTTTGCTCACCAACTGCCTCCACAGGGCCAGTCACCAAGTTGGTGCCTCTGCAGTGGGGTGTGAAGGGATGCCAAACAAAAACTCTGCTTCTCGTTTCAGTTTGCCCCGATGTCAGATGACGAGAGTCCTGTGTCGTCCTCAGCAAAACAGTAGCCTCCCCTCGGGGACCAGCCAGCCCCAGAATAAACTGTCCCTGTCCCCCCCCTCCGTGGCCACCCCCTGCTCACACTCCCCCATGTCTCCAAGGCAAGTGGGTTTTACCTTCTGCTTCCTTGGGGGGAGCCCCAAGGACAACAAGACTCCAGCTCCAGGCGGGTGTTCTTGGCACCCCTGTTCAAAGCAGCCACAGCGCAGACCAAAGCTAAATTCTTGTATAAATTGGCGCCAGTCAGAGGCTGGGGTGTGGGTTTTATGAAGATCATGGAGAACAGTCAGCGGGCAATTATGGATGGAGGAGGGTGAAGGGGAAAACCAATCTTTGACTCATTGTTGTGGGAGAGGGCAGCAATCAGTTACAAATCAATTATTTGTTGCCAGCTTTGAAAGTCACTGGAATTTGCATATTGACACCTTAATCCTGAGCATCATTACACATAGGTCAGGGTTCAAGTGGCTCCCCTCTGTCCACCTCCCAACATTTAATTGTCTGGCATATAACAGTGTTTTGTCTGCTCCCTACTAGATGTCTTTCTTGGGGGAATTTTCTTCTGGTCAGTTCACAAAACAGATTCTGTCCTCATCTCCCGGAGCAGAAAGCTCAATTCTCTGCCTTCTTGAATGTTGCCCCTGTTCAACTGGGGATGGTGGGGTTGGGTAAGAGGAGGGTGCAGGACCCTGCAGCCGAGATGCCTTGGTAGGGCTCTGTGACTTGTAGAGAACCAATTCACAGTAAGAAATTAATTCCCCAGAAATCTGTTCCCTCCTAGCACAGAGGCCCTGGCAAATGTTAATTTTCCTAGAAAATTCTTCAAACTTGCAGACACAGGAAAAAGATCTGGTTCTCAGAGTGGCTACTACATCCCTGGGCCCAGAACTATGGTAACAGGGTTGGGTGCTTTTTCTCTCTGGAATTTCGGAATCTCTCTCCTCAACGGAAAGAAAACAGGGCATGTGCTTGTTGGCAGAGGACAACCCCCATGTGTACACAATTAGAAGTTGGCTGCCCCGACCTGGGACTCTCCTGGAGCAAACTTAAAGAGACAGGACTTTGCTAAAGCCCAAACAAGGGCCAGTTAGTTTTTTTAACACAATCAGTAGACTTTCCAGGGCTGCCTGGAACAGAACCTACTGGAAATGAAGCTTGCCAGAGATGCTCAGAGTTTCCTTCATGGCCCATTGTGTTCCCTAGAGTCTCAGTATAGTTTTCTTTCCTGTTCTTTTCCTTGGTGAGCCACAAAAGGGAAGGGCTCCAAGCCTCTAAAAATGTGCCTTGTGATCGGGGAGTGTGCTCCTACCAAATATGTGCACTGGCCTTTGGCATCCAGTTAGCTCAGGCTCCAGGGCTGTCAGACCAAACCTCAGCAGAACAGTGTAAGCCTCAGAGCTCATGTGCTCACTAAAGAAAGCAAAGAATTGGCTTCTGGCCTAGAAAAGTAGGTTTCTTAGCTTGTCGTGGATGGACTTGCTTTGATTTTTTTTTTTTTTTTAATTGAGATGTACCTAGGACAGAAGGGTTTGGATGGCCAAACAAGACAACCAGGATGGGTGGATGGATGGATTTGCACATGTGGTCCCCGAGAAAACACAACCAAAGCTGAGGGGGGACAACTGCTGATGCCTGGCTGAAGGCTGCAGCTTTAAGAGGCGGTACTAGAGTCCAGCCCCAGAGCCAATGAGCACATTTATTTTAAGCTCCTAGAAGCTACTCCTTGGCCCAGGAACATGTGACCCGAGATAGATCCATCTCTTCTCTTCTTTCTGCTGTTCTTTCTCTCTCACCAGTGGGCTCCTGAGATCCTGCCTCTCCCCGATTTCACATATATTCCTGAGCTTTAATTCCACTTTCCAACCACGGTACGTCCATAAAGACAGTATTATACACTTAAATGAAGTATTCTTTTTTATAATCTTTTTTTAGAAGGTAAACAAATTTAATAAAGCTACCAATAATGCCAACCATCCTGTGTCTTTGTTTCATTGGGCTCCTCTATTAAGCTTCAAAATAGATCTTTTTTTCCAAAATGGACTTTTCTTTTTTCTTTTTTTTTTCCATTGCAGTTTTTGGCCAGGGCTGGGTTTGAATCCACCACCTCCGGTATATGGGGCTGGCGTCCCACTCCTTTGAACCACAGGCACCGTCCCCAAAATGGACTTATTTCAAGCAGAGCACGGTGGCTAATGTCTGGAATTGCAGCACTTTTGGAGGCCCAGGTGAGAGGATTGATGAAGCTCGGGAGTATGACACCAGCCTGGGCAGTACAGTGAGACCCTGTCTCTATAATGAAAAAAAAAAGTGAACAGGCTCAATGCCTGTGGTTCAAAGGAATAGGACGCCAGCCCCCATATACCAGAGGTGGTGGGTTCAAACCCAGCCCGGACCTGCCAAACAACAGTGATGGCTCCAACCAAAAAATAGCCAGGCGTTGTGGTGGGCACCTGTAGTCCCAGCTACTGGGGAGGCAGAGGCAAGAGAATTGCTTGAGCCCAGGAATTGGAGGTTGCTGTGAGCTGTGATGCCATGGTACTCTATCCAGGGCAACAGCTTGAGGCTCTGTCTCAAAAAAAAAGAAAAAAAAAAAGTGAACTTACTTTGGAAAATGTTCAAAGCTACAAAAAAATTGCAAGAATATCACAGTAGGCCGGGCATGGTGGCTGATACCTGTAATCCTAGCACCCTGGGAGAGTGAGAGAGACCCTGTCTAAAAAAAATAGGCATTATGGTGGGTGCCTGTAGTCCCACCTACTCAAGGGGCTGAGACAAGAGGATTACTTGAGCCCAAGAGTTTGAGGTTGCTGTGAGCTGTGATGCCACAGCACTCTACTGAGGGCAACAAAGTGAGACTTTGTTTTTCTCTCATTTCACTATAAAGACTCATTTCACTATAAAGACTGACTATCCTTATATTTCCATTTATAGGTAAATAAATTATAATTAGTTCTGAATAGCTACACCTGACTGGCATCTACTTATGGGGCTACAGGGATACTAAACATTGCCATTGTCACAGAGAGTTCTGTTGGACACCCTTTGTAAACACCTCCAGTAAAATAGATCTATAGTGATCTTTTTTTATCAAGATGAAGTGATTATAGCAATTGTAAAAAAAAAATTCAAACAATATGGAAGTGTTCCCATAGTCCCGCCTAATAGAAATGCCATTGTCAAAGTTTGGAGTGTCTTCTGCTAAATCTTTTTCTAGTACATCTAGTCTTAGTGTACTGTTTTGTTTTGTTTTTTGTTTTTGATTTTTAATGTTTCATGTTTTTTGTCTCGAGGTATAAAATGCATGTTTTGTGTACAAAACTATGTAGCTTCACCAGGCGGGTGTGGTGGCTCACACCTGTAATCCTAGCTATTACAGAGGCAAAGGCAGGAGGATCATTTGAGACCAGGAGTTTAAGACCAGCCTGGGCAACATGGCAAGACCCTGACTACAAAAATTAAATTTTTAGGGTGGCACCTGTGGCTCAAAGGAGTAGGGCACCAGCCCCATATACCGGAGATGGTGGGTTCAAGCCCAGCCTTGGCAAAAAAAAAAAAACTGCGAAAATGAAATTTGTAAAAAAGCCTACAGCTCCATGGCTTTTGCAAACAGCATCCTCAAGTTACCAGCCCCAGGACCAAAAGTAAAGCAGCAGCTTTGGGCCCAGCAGGCTCCTGGTGGCAATCACTCCTGACCTTTCATTTCCTCTGTTTTTCCCCTGGGATGTTCAGCAGGAGATAATGAGTGGCTTTCAGAGGTTTGTGGAAGTTTCAGAAAGTTTATGACTGGGAATATATTTCTAAGAGGAAGATCCTCTTTTCAATTTTCCAGAGATTTGTGAGCCAAGTAGGGGCCTTTAGGAAATCAATTGTTTCTCACAAAGCCATTGCCAAGACTGTCCTCATCATTGCCAGCTTGTACAGCTTATGCTTAAGAGCCCATCCACCACCTGGTTTCCTACTTTGTTTTTATTTTATTTGTCTTTTTTTTTAATTTATTTTTATTTATTCTTTTTGTTGTTTTTTTGAGACAGAGTCTCACTATGTCATCCTTGGTACAGTGCTGTGGCATCACAGATCACAGCAACCTCAAACTCTTGGGCTTAAGCAATTCTCTTGCCTTGGCCTCCCAAGTAGCTGGGACTACAGGTGCTGCCACAACACCCAGCTATTTTTTATGTTGCAGTTGTCCTGGTTGGTTAGCTGGCCTGGACCCGGTCAAACCCACCAACTTCGGTGTATGTGGCTGATGCCGTAATCACTGTGCTATGGGTGCAGAGCCTTATTTATTCATTTATTTTTGAGACAGAGTCTCACTATGTCGCTCTTGATAGAGTGCCGTGGTGTCAAAGCTCACAGCAACCTCAAACTCTTGGCTTAAGTGATTCTCTTGCCTCAGCCTCCCAAATAGCTGGGACTACAGGTGCCCGCCACAACACCCAGCTAATTTTTGGTTGTAGTTGTCATTGTTTGGCAGGCCTGAGCTGGATTCGAACCTGCCAGCTCCAGTGTATGTGGCTGGCACCCTACCTGCTGAGCTACAGGTGTTAAGCCTGGTTTCCTGCTTTGATTTTATGTGTGTGTATTTCTATTTTTAATTATGGTCAAACATATACAATATAAAATTTACCATCTTGGCCAGGCACAGTGACTCATGCCTCTAATCCTAGCATTCTAAGAGGCCAAGGCAGGAAGAGTGGTTAAGGTCAGAAGTTCAAGACCAGCTTGAGCAAGAGTGAGACCATGTCTCTACTAAAAATAGAAAAATTATCTGGGTGTGGTGGTATGCACCTGCAGTCCCAGTTACTCTGAGGCTAAGGCAGGAGTTTGCTTGAGCCCAGGAGTTTGAAGTGGTGGTGGCTATGACCTATGGTGACACCACTGCACTCTAGCCCCAGGACAGAGTAGTCTTTTAAAAAAAAAAAAAAAAAAAAAAATCATTGCCCTAACCAATTTTAAGGGTACAGTTCAGTGACATGAAGTACATTCACACTGTTATGCAACCACCTCCAAGACTCGTTTCTTTTTTTTTATTATTATTATTATTAAATCATAGCTGTGTACATTAATGCGATCATGGGGCACCATACACTGATTTTATAGACCGTTTGACACATTTTCATCACACTGGTTAACATAGCCTTCCTGGCATTTTCTTAGTTATTGTGTTAAGACATTTACATTACACATTTACTAAGTTTCACATATACCCTTGCTTTCTTTCTTTTTTTTTTTTTTTTAGAAAGAG
>CAUYPK010165200.1:0-10607 GCA_963574355.1 Loris lydekkerianus | reverse complement strand
TGATCCTTGGGGGAGTTGATCTACTCTGATTATTCATATTGCCAGAGTTTTTCTGTTGATTTCACCTCATGATTGCTTTTCACTGTTGCCTCTGGCCGTCCTCAGAGTTGGGGAGGTGTCTCTCCAAGATTAGACCCCAGAGGGATCACTCTATTGTTGCTGGATCTTTGTAGGGAGTGACCCTGTGTAGTTCCTCTGGGGCTTCTGTAGTTAGGGAGTTCTGGTTGTGGAAGCAGCTCTGGTGTGGGACACACCTGGATTGAGCAACAGGGCTGAATGATTCACTTAATAAATATAAGCACATAGTAGGGAAAGTTATGATTTAGAAGATCAGGAAAGGTTTTGTGCATGAAGTAGCATCTGAGGTGAGATTTGGATGAATCAGAGGCAACAAAGGCATAATGTAGGAAGAAGAGGGTCCCAGATAGAAAATCCAAGGGGACAGAACAAGATGCAAAAGAAGAACAAGAACAGAGAGCAAAACTTGAACAGGTTTGGAGATGGAGGGAAGTAGGAGGTGAAAGTTAGGCAGGGAAGAGATTATGATGGGCTCTGTAAGCCCAATGAAGATTCCATATTTCATTCTGAGGGCAGTGGAAGGGCCACTAAAAAATTTTATGCTTTTACTGAGCTACCTTAAAATTTTTCCAATAAAATGAATGTTATAGTTTTAGAAGCATTTGAAAGCATTTGAGGAAAGAGATTCCTTGACACTTTGGATAAAACATTTTGTACCTAGCCAACATCATCTTGGATGGTTTATAACCTAAATATTTTTCTTTAACAAAATATATATCTCTTTTTTGTTGTTTAGTTGACCTAAAACACACTGGTTACCATTTTCTATGATTTTCCTATGGAAAACAAGGTCTTGTGTTTATATGGTAATTTGGCTAATGTCAACCATTTGCTCCACATGATAATTTGAATGAGGAGGGGCCTCATTAATAGGAATAGGAACCAATAATAGGAACCAGATAACAATAGAATCCTACTGCACTCCAAGAGAGATGGGAAGACTGTTGCCATATCAACTTCTTTCACTAGTGATTCTGTGAACGTAGAGCCTGTTTGTGAGAAGGATGATATGCGGAAAACAAACAAACAATCTTTATTATTGAAGTGATTCTAGCAATTTGTATATATTCAAAGAACCACTATTATTCATAGCCTTCACCTCTCGTCTTTTTTATTTTCACGTAATCCATGGGAGACCCCATCTATCTTTATGACTTTGGCCATTTATGTTAATGACGACTTTCAATTCTGTGCCTCAAATAGCTCTCTGATGTGCTCCAGATCTTCATATCCATCTTTGACTGCACATATTCATCTGGAAGACTCACAAGCTTCTCAAATGTAATATATCTGAACCTTGATTCTTTACCACTCTCATATCCTCCCCACCAATATGCCCCTCCTTCTGATTTTCAGTGGCAACATCCTATCAACCCAATTTCAAAATCCATAGACTTGTGAGTTATCCTTGACTTTTATCCTTCCTTGGGCCCCTCTATCTCCAAGTTTAGTCATGCCTACCTCTTGAGCATATCTCCCACCATCGCATCCTCTCTAACCCCTCTAATGACTGCTAGAATCCATGTTCTCATCATTTCTTGTATCTCCCTCTAAGTTCCTGCCATCTGGAATTATATTCCTAAAATCCAAATCTAATCATGTCACTCATCTGCTTGAAATTTCTAAATAACTCCCTATTACTTTTGGGAAAAAACTCACACTTGGTAACAGAATACACAAGGCCTTTCCATCTCTCTTATCTCATTTCTCACCCATCCCTTAAATGTCCTCACGCAACCTCTTTGGCTACTAACAGACACAAGAATTCCTACTTAACCTTGTTCAGTTATTCTTTTTGCCAGGCACGTACTTCTACCTCCTATTCATCCAGGAAAAATTTAAAATGGCCTGCAAGGTTCAGTGTGGGTAGCTTTTACTTAAGATTGCTCTTCTGGATTTCCAGATGGCCACCCCCCAATACTTAGAGAACATCATAGTTTTGTCATGACACTTGAGATACCATCTGAAATTGCTTGCCTTTCTCTCTGGTTAAATGTGGGTTTCATCAAATGCACTGATCTATCCCATTAATCTATATAACTATAGTGCCTACTGTGAGACCTGACATGTAATAAGCCCCCCACAAATATTTGTTGAAAGAATGACCATTTCTTTTTCCTTTCATACAGTCAGATGGCTTTATTTGTATTTTAGGAATGAAAGGATAGTCAGGGGCTCCACGGGCAATAGCAAACCCCAGAACTAGACCTAGGAGATACAGCAACCAGAACCACTTCTGGATGATTACCTGGAGATCTGGCTCTGGTAAGCAAACACACAGGGCTTAAGTGAGGAAGATTTGATGCCCTATAAACTGCAACAATATGTTGGTGGAATATAATTGTGTTATTTATTTACCTCTTTATATTTAGTTATACTCCTCATCAAACCAGGAAAGATTGGAGGCAGTTTGTATAAACACACTAGACACAGTAAGTTAATCCAAATAGATGCTGAAATTAGGTCAAGGGAAAATAAAGGTAATAAAATAAAATGAGATTGATACCTCTTTCTTTTCCAATACTTCAGCAGAGATGACAGATCAGATATTTTAAGATAAAATTAAAGAAACCTAGCCGAGGTCAAAAATAACAAAATCATCTCTGGAGAACATGAACTCAAAACAGCAATTGGACAAACACTGTGGGCCTCTTTGGTAATAGGTCAGAATTGAGAATCAGATTTCAGTTGAGGGAAATAGGTGAGGTTCAGCAACTGGGAGTAAGAGTGTCCTATAACTAGCATCTAGTTAAAGCTATTTATGGCTCTGTGGCTAGATTGGTGACACTCCAGTGTCATTAGGAGATGGGAGATTTCAGCAAGCAGTATAAGAACTAGGTCCCAGTGGATCACATGAAGGCAACTTCAAAACTGCTAGACAGAAAGAAGTGACCACATAAAAAAAGTAAGAAAAATGCTGACAATCAATTCTCATTCAAGGTAAGCCTGAAAACCAAAATTCCAAACACATGAAGAAATAAACATTAAGAAATACAGTTGACTGGGCGGCACCTGTGGCTCAGTGAGTACGGTGCCGGCCCCATATACTAAGGGTGGCAGGTTCAAACCTGGCCCTGGTCAAACTGCAACAACAACAACAACAAAATAGCCGGGTGTTGTGGCGGGCACCTGTAATCCCACCTACTCAGGAGGCTGAGGCAAGAGAATTGCCTAAGCCCAAGAGCTGGAGGTTGCTGTGAGCTGTGATGCTACAGCACTCTACTGAGGACAACAAAGTGAGACTCTGTCTCCAAAAAAAAAAAAAAAAGAAAGAAAGAAAGAAAGAAATACAGTTGACAAAATCAACAATTAAGACATAAATTTAATTTGTATAAAAAGAAATTAACATAATGATATGAAAACATCTTTAATATTCCTATATTAGTATATCTAGAGTCCTCAAAAAGATAAAGAAAAGAATATTACAGAAAGAGGGAAAGAAAAAACACAAAATTATAAAATGTAAGTAGGCAAAGTGGCTAAAATAAAATAACAACAAATAGAAATGAAAAAGAACCAATTAGCAATTTTGGAAATAAAAATATATTTATTAAGAAAACCAATAAACAAATCAATGAATGAGGTTAGTTCTAGAATGAAGGTAAAGAGAAAATTAATGAAATGGAAGATAATCTCGTGGAGTTTATAAAACACAGTACACGGATATAAAAGGATGCAATAAAAGAACAATTAAGAACAAGACAGAGAAGGCTTTAGTATATATCTAATGGAAGTTCAAAACAAGGAAATAGAATTTTCCAGAATTATACTAGTTAAAGAAAGTACTCAGATTATAAGTCAGACCAAATTCTAAATGGTTTCAATAAAACTAAATCCAACCTTAGAAAGTTTCTGTTGAAACTTCAGAACATCAAAGACAAAAAGAAAATTTTAAAAGCTATCAGACTACAAAGACAAATTAATTTTAACAGAAAAAAAAATTCAACTTTCAGCATATTTCTCATCTATAATAGATGCCAGAGACAGTGAAGTCTTCAATCTGCTAAGGGAAAATAATTGTGAACCTATATCTTCATTTTTGGACAAAATATTATTTAAAAGTAAGGACAGCTGGGAATGATAGCTCATGCCTGTAATGCAAGCACTTTGGAAGGCTGAGATGGGAGGATTGCTTGAGACTAGTAGACAAGCCTAAGCACTATAGTGAGATGCTGTCCCTATAAAAAACAAAAAGTAGCCAGGTATGATGGCACATACTGATAGTCCCAGCTACTCGGGAGGTTGAGGCAGGAGGATTGCTTAAGCCCAGATGTTTGAGGTTTCAGGGAACTTGGCCACACCACTGCACTCTAGCCTGGGCAACAGAGAATGAAACTATCTCAGAAGAAAATAAATAAAATGAAGTAAAGGTAAGGACAAATAAGGACATTTTCAAATATAAAAGACCAGTAGATATTCACTAAATTAATGACTAAAGAACATATTTGAATGAGTACAAAGTGAACCCGGAGAGGAATGGGTGATCAGAAACAAAATCATGAGCAAAGAAACACATAACAACATAGGATGATAATTCTAATTAACTAATGTCCATTTTAAAAGTAAGAGCTATAAATTGTATAAAAAGGATGAAACTAAAATTCTAGACAAAATAACAAGTAAAATGGAGAGATTAACAGGCTGAAGATTTATGGGATAAAAAATAGACATTAAAAAGCTTTAAACTTTGAAAACAATTTGTAATTAAATGTTCATTTTGAAAATGTAAGGATAACTGGTAAAACAAGATAAAATTACAACATGTATCTTCAAAACTAGCAGTAGGAGAAAAAGAGGATTTTTTGCAATTCATCAAAAGCCTGGAATGGAGAACAAAAATAAGCAGAAACCATAAAATAAGGTGACAAAAAGTTCAAATATATCAATAATGTAGAGTGATATATGCAGCCCAGTACCATTTATGGAATGTTTTAAAACTCAAAGAGCAATTCTATGTATTGTTTTTAGATATATATCTAGGTAGTTATCTCATTAGATACGCACGGAAATGATGAATACCCATAACTGAGGGAAAGAAGAAGAGAATGGGGTGAAAGTGAGATACACAAAGAACTTTCACTACACACTTTATTTCCTTTAAGAATTACACAGTAAATATGATAGGATGCTAACATTTTATAAGTCTGGGTGATGGGTTCATAGCTGTAGTTTTTTGGGCATTGGAATTGCTAAAATAACTACATATAACGCTATACAAAATATAATGCAACCTCCAATTCTCCAAATGAAAAGATCTTGTAAGTTCTTTTACTCATTTTGAATATATAAACTTTCAAAGGAATAGATGGAATAGTGAAATACGTAAGTATAGTATTTAATTTTCTGATAGTCATATATACTGTATATATATGTATATATAACCATGTTTTATATAAAACAAAGGATTAATTTGGAAATATTATCCTTTTTCCTTATTAAACAATTGCATTTCAATTAATCATGCATCTTTGACATCAGTAACTTTCCTAGTAAATATGTGTAGGGACATGTTTGTGTCATCTACCACAGCCCTCCAGGTCACATTATGCACATTTCCTTCCAAGTTGAGATACAACACTCTTTAATGTATATATGATGCTGTGACTGGAAATACTTGAAATTTTAAGTTCTCATCCTCATATTAGAACAATTTTTAAAGAAATGTGTCCTATAGGTACATGTGTATTACACTATCCCTAAAGATAGCGACTTACTACATTGCTTTTTAAAGTGACCCTTAAAAGACTTACTTACACCAACATCTGACCCTTGCAACTGTGAGGCCATACTCCTGTGCATAACGACTAAATGTGCATTACATTTGTTTGCTTCATTTTTAATCCATTGTGTCAAATGATCCTCCAAAACCAGCTTTGATTGAAATAATTTCTGGTTAATGTGTCTTAATTAAACAAATATTTTGTTGATGAAAATAAACACAATAAAGTAAACTAAAATAGAAAAGAGTATAATGGCAATAGGAGATTTCACTGTACCTGGCATAAACTGACATTGAGTCATTTTGGGTATTTCAAATCCATAGGAAGGTACAAAGAATATAAAATAAACATTTATCTATCCATCACCCCAAAAGATTCCTATCCTAATTAATAATTTTGGTTTAAAAAATGGCTTCCAGTTCTAGGATAAGGTGGTATAGACTTAATTTTTCTTACTCTTATCGTTTAAATACAAGTAAATAGCCTGGAAATAGGTCAACAGAAAATCACACGAAGGACTCTGAATGCTGGAAATAATAAAATGAACTGGCTAGGGACCTCAGGTCTTGAAGAATAACATTACAGGGAGTTCCTTGGGTTTGTCTTTTTTATCTTTTCCTTTTTTTTGGCCAGGAAGAGAAAAACTCAGCAGGAACTTAGCAGAGAGATCCACACCCAGGAGCAGTGGTACAGAAATCTACTCACAGCAGTGGCACAAGTAGAACTTAAGAGGTCAACCCATTCCCGTGCCACACACAACAATAGTAGTGAGTTCTGAGTGGGATAATCCACCCAGCAATAGATGAGCTTTTACACAAGTATCAGACGGAGGAGCAGGTTCCATGTCTCCCAGCCATTGACCCAATACCAGAAGATGATCCAGGACTAATGTCTCCTGACCCTCTACTCAATAGCAGAGAGCCACTCAGACTCTGTGTTTCCTGATCCTTCACTTAATGGCAGAAGAAAACCAGGCAGGCTCTTCACTCCTTAAGAGAAAACTACAGAAAAAGAGTAAGAAGCCAAATGTTGCAAGGTGACCAATGAATGGGCCAGGGGAAATGCTCTCTTTCTTGTAGTTCTGCATCCCCCACTTCCTACTTAATAACACTAAGAAACCCAGGGAAGCACGGTTCACTCCTGCAAAGTGGCACCAGCAGGGATCTAATAGAAGCTCAAGCAAAGCAAGATGAATGAAGCAGATCATAATTTTATCACAAAAGTTCAGAAAACTAAATTGTCATCAGAAATATAGACCACAAAAAGTAGGACAAAACTTACAAACTAAGCCTAAACAGAGAAAATGCCTGTTAGAAGAGAATGTTTAAATAGAGTCCCTAAATAATATCCAAAATTTTCAAGTTACTATAATACACTACTCTTCATACCAAGAACCAGGAAAATCACTTGAAGCAGAAAGACAATCAACTCGCATCACTAACAACATAAATTAGATATTAAAGACTGCAAAGATTTTAAAGCATCCACCCTAAAATTACTTCAAGAAATCACTACGAATTCTATTGAAATAAAAGAAAAATTTGAAAGACACAGCAAAATTATGTTATATTTAAAAGTACTGAATTACTGTGGTATATGTATACCATGGAACATTATTCAGCTATAAAAAGATGAAGACTTTGCATCTTTTATATTTACCTTGGTGGATCTAGAAAACATTTTCCATAGTAGAGTATTTCAAGAATGGAAAAGCAAGCAGCCCATATACTCAGTGCTAATCTGAAAAATAGTACATCAATAACTATAGGAGCACACAAGAGAAAAACACAACTAAATTCAAGAAGGAGGGAGGCAAGAGGGAGGGAGCTCAATTAGTTCCCACCTATCAGGTACAATGTAGGGGTATATGATACACTTCCTGAGTAAAGGACTCAACTACAACTGAGACTTCGGAATATACCTTATAAACACAAATAATGTAACCTAACCCATAATAAAAAAAAAAATAAAAGCACCAAATTGAAATTATAGAACTAAAACATGCAATTACCTAAATGTACACACTCACTAAATGTGTTCATAGTAAAGTGAAGAAGACAGAAGAGAAATTCAGTGAACTTGATAAAACAAGAATAAAATTTACTTAATATGAACAATAGAGAACAAAATCATTAAAAGAAAAAAATAACAGAACCTCAGAGATCTTTGGGACAATAAGAATATATCTAAATTCATATCCTCAGAATCTCAGAAGGAGAAAAAGAAAGTATATGGAACTAAAAATGTATTCAAAAAAGTAATGCCTGAAAATTTTGCAAATTTGTCCTAAGAACTAAAGATACAGATTCAAGAAGCTAAGAACTTCCAGATAGCTCAACTTAAATAAATTCACACCAAGGGCAGCACCCGTAGCTCAGCGGTTAGAGCACTGGCCACATACACCAAGGCTGGCGGGTTCAAACCTGGCCTTAGCCTGCTAAACAACAATGACAACTACAACAAAAAAATAGCTGGGCATTGTGGTGGGTGCCTGTAGTCCCAGGTACTTGGGAGGCTGAGGTAAGAGAATCGCTTAAGCCCAAGACTTTGAGGTTTCTGTGAGCTGTGATACCACAGCACTCTACCAAGGGCAACATAGTGAGACTCTGTCTCAAAAAATAAATAAATAAGTTCACACCAAGAGAAATGATAACTAAACATCTTTAAACTAAAGACAAAGAAAAAAGGCTTAAAAACAACGAGAGAGAAATAATGCATCATTTAGAAGAAACAGTCATTGAAATGGCAGCAAATTTTTCACATAAAACAGTGGAGGCCACCAAAAACTCCTTAGAGGTAGCTTGACATTGTTTAAGTAAAGAAAGAAAAAACCTGCCAATTATCCATTTTATACCTAATAAACTATTCCTTAGGAATGAATTAAAAAATAAAGAAATAAAGACGTTCTCACGTAAAGGAAGACTATAAGAAAGTATTGCAGATCTATGTACATATGACTTAATAAAAGCAAAATTAAAAAAAGAATGTATTGCGAGCAAACTTATCCTAAAATAATTGCTAAAGGAAGGTCTCTGAATGGAAAGGAAATTATAAAAGAAGAATCGAAACTTCAGGAAAAAATATTTAATAAAGTCTACAATATCTCATAAGTTTCTTTAACAATATTTGATGGTTGAAGGAAAAAATGATAACATCTATTGTGGTGCTTAATGAATGTAGAGAAATACTTGAGACAATTATATTTTTAAAGTGATGACTGTAAAGGAACATAAATGGAAGTAAGTCTTCAATTCCTCACTTGAAGCAATGAAATACTAATACCAATATGGTATAATAAGTTATATGTGTATATTGCAGCACCTAGAGTAACCACTGAAAAAAAATCCAAGTGATATACTAAACAACAGTATAAATAAAATAAGATAGAACCCTACAAAATATTCAAGTAACCCACAGGAAGGCAAGAAATAAGAAATAAAACACAAGAAAAAAAAAAAAAACATAAAACAAACAATAGAATGGCAGACTCAAAGCTAGCAGAATAATAGTTACTTTAAATGTAAATGGTCTAAATACACCAATGAAAACATAGATTGACAGACTGGATAAAATGTCATGACTACTATGTTTTATAAAATAAATTCATTTTAAACACAATGTTATATGTATGTAGAAAGTAAAATAATTTTAAAAGATATGTCATGCTAACATTAATTTTTAAAATAAAAGTAGCTATATTAATATCAGTTAAAGTAGACTTTAGAGCAAGGAATGATGTTAAGAACAAAGAGAGCATTATATGATTACAAGAGGATCAACCCTCTGAGAAGAGGATCTTAAATGTGTCTGCCCCGAACAACACAGCTTCAAAATGCATAAAGCAAAAACTGATAAAGCTGAAAATGAATTTTGGAAAAAATCTAGAAACAAAGTGCGAAATTGGACAGAGAAAATAGGAACGATTTTTAAAAATGAATAGACATCTTTTATTTCTAGTATTTCTATTCATTTTTTTAAATGAATGGATAAAGTCTAAGAGAAGTATGGTATATCATCAACTGAACAAGTCTCTGTATAATAGGAATTTACAAAGGAGATGAGAAAGAAAGGCTTAGAAAGCATATTTGTAAAAATAATGGCTTAAAATGCCACAAGTTTGGAAAATGAAGACATCAACTACATACGGAAAGTTTAGATATAACCAATCAAATTCATCCCAAAGAGAAATTACCCAAGGGACATCTTAATCAAATTATAAAAAAAGAAAAAAGAAAAAAGAAATAATACTGAAATCAGCAAGAGAAAAGAAGCATATCACATTCAATGAAGCTTCAATATGGCTTTCAGCAAATGTCTCGGCAGAATCAGGCCACGCAGGAGAGAATGGAATAATGTAATAAAAGCTCTGAAGTAAGTAAATAAATAAACAAATAAGACAAGGGTACCCACTGTAATCATTTGTATGCAACATAGTACTGGGAGCACTAGCCAGAGGAAACAGGTGAGAGGAAGAAATAAAGGGCATGATATTCTTCTTAGTAAAGTGTCTCAAGAATGGAAGAAAAAGTATCCAATGTACTCAGCCCTACTATGAAACTAATTTATGGCTTTCACACAAAAGCTATAACCTAATTACAACCTAAGAATAGGGGGAAGGGGGGAAGGGAGGAGAGGGAGGGGGAAGGTGGGCAGAGGGAGGGGGAATAGTGGGATTACACCTGTGGTGCATCTTACAAGGGCATATGTGAAACTTAGTAAATGTGGAATGTAAATGTCTTAGCACAATAACTAAGAAAATGCCAGGAAGGCTATGTTAACCAGTGTGATGAAAATGTGTCAAACGGTCTA
>CAUYPK010165198.1:0-11427 GCA_963574355.1 Loris lydekkerianus | reverse complement strand
ACAAACAAGAGACTCCATGCCTTTTGTCACAGTCTGTAGTCTGCCTAATGGCCTCTGAACTACTGTACACAAAATCCCTGCCATAAGTGTGCTGATTATTCTCTTTAGAGGCAGCGCCCACCAAACGCTCAACCTGAATCTTCGACCGAGGGGAAGTGCCAGAATTTTGGTGTCATTGGTCTCAGACACCATTTTGCTGTCTAATATCCTGCGGGTGGTGGTCTTTCAGATGGTTTGCATAGAGTTGCATAGAGGAGATCCAGGAGCCCAAGCCCCAAGTCCAGGGCATCACCAAGGTTGAAGTCCTCCCTGTCTTCCAGCAGGCGGCAGTAGGTAGTGATCTCAGCCTCTAGCTTGACCTTGATGTTCAGCAATGCCTCATACTCCTGGGCCTGGCGCTGCCCCTCTGCCCAGGTCTGTGGCATCTGACTCCAAATGCAGCAGGACCCAATTGAGTTGCTCCATCTGCATGGCATAGCGGGCCTCCACCTCCCTCAGGCTGTCCTCCAACCTGGACTTCTGATTTTTCATGGAGTCCAGTTCGATCTCCAAAGACTGGACTGTACCCGTCAGCTCTGGGAGCATTGTCTTAGCAGCTCCAACCTCAGAAAACTGTGAGGTGACCACTGAGGTGCTCTCCCTCAATCTGCTGGGACCAGGTCTTGGCCAGCTCTTCTTGGTTCTTCTGAGCCAATCGTCATACTGGGCCTGTGTGTCTTCCATGAGGGTCCTGGGATTTGGGAGAATCTACCTCCACAGTCAACCCAGAGCTGGCAATCTGGGCTTGTAGGACTTTTACTTCCTCCTCATGGTTCTTCTTCATGAAGAACAGCTCCTCCTTCAGAGCCTCAATCTCTGACTTCAGCTGCAGTTGAGTGACATTGGCGTCATCAGTGACCTTGCAGAGCCCCTGGATATCGCTCTCCACAGATTGGCGCATGGCCAGTTCTGTCTCATACTTGACTCTAAAGTCATCAGCGGCAAGACGGGCATTGCCAATCTGCAGAATGATGCGGGCATTGTCCACAGAATTTGCAAAGATCTGAGCCCTCAGGTCCTCGAGGGTCTTGAAGTAATGAGCCCAGTCTCTGACCTGGGGTCCCATCTTCTCCAGGTATTCCCAGATTTTGCTCTCTAGCCTCCAATTATCGTCTCCAGGTTCCTCACTCTGTCCAGGTAGGAGGCCAGGTGGTCATTCAGTTCTTGCATTGTCTCCTTCTCAATCTAGATGCCCCCTATTCCTGCCAGACCCCCGGCCATCCCCGTGGCCAAGCGCCCGGACCCCCAGCTGCCCAGGAAGCTGGTGGAGCAGGACATGGAGATCCAGGAGCCCAAGCCCCAGTGCCTGCATAGGCGCTGGCTGTGCTGCTGGCGGGCCGGACACTGTAGCTGGACGCCTGGACTGAGCCCAGGGACCGGTAATTGCTGGAGAAGGTGGTAGAATGAGTAGTGAAGGACATGATGTCTGAAGAGGAGAGGACAAGACTCAGGCCAAGTCCAAGCACTAATTAACCATTAGCCTCCACAGTAAGTTGTTCAGTGGGGAAGAGGAGATATATGTAGTGCTTGGCCTGATACATGTGCTCAAAACCAATTATCAATATTAACAGTCATAATGTCTAAGAGTTGTTTATATATCAAAGATAGAATAGCCATCCATGAAATATTTTGGGTTTTATATTTTATCTTTAGTTTATATTTATGATTTTATCTGACAAAGAAGTATTTAAAAAAAGAAGTATTTAAATTTTTTTTTTTTTTTTTTTTGACACAGAGCCTCAAGCTGTTGCCCTGGGTAGAGTGCCGTGGCGCCACAGCTCACAGCAACCTCCAATTCCTGGGCATAAGCAATTCTCTTGCCTCAGCCTCCCAAGTAGCTGGGACTACAGGCGCCTGCTGCAACGCCCAGCTATTTTTTGGATGTAGTTATGATTGTTGTTTGGCAGGCCTGGGCTGGATTTGAACTGCCAGCTCTGGTGTATGTGGCTGGTGCCCTAGCTGCTTGAGTTACAGGTGCTGAGCCTATTTAAATTTTTTGTAATCAAATCTATCAACCATTTGCACTGTGATTTCTCACATTGCCTTTTTTTTTTTCTCAGAAAGTACTTTATATTCAGAGATCAGATAGAGGTCTTTTAAAGAAACAATTTCATTGAATTCATTTAACTGTTTAAATTGACCTGGAAATCATTTTTCTATATGTATGAGATGAAAAACGAAACTAATGTTTTCTTAATAGCTAATTTCCTCAATATATAATAAATACATAGTAGTATGTATTGTATAATATATAACCTCATTAATTTTGATGTATCCTTTATTATAAGTGACCACACATACATATAATACACAATTCATTTTTGATTGCATCTAAACCAAAATCTTATGAAAATGCATCAAATATATAAGGTGTCTACACCTTAGATTCACCGAAAAATATCTGGTCTGAGATATCTACATTCTTAATATAAGGTCCTTTTGTCCCCCACTGTCATTCATTATTTTCAGACTTGATAATACATTTAACAGTAGGATTGAAAAATAACACATTTGAACAAGGCTCCTTTTCAGAGAGGTAAAGAATCTCTGAAAATACAGTTGAAAGTCTATTGTAAAACTCTCTTCTTCATTTCCATAAAATTGATTTGAAAATTATTACCAATACCTGAAGATTATTAGTCTAAATCTTTCTAAGTCAGTCAGTAAATCTTTAAATACCTTTTCATGCTTAGATCCAATCAGAAGGTAGGTAGGACCTTGGTCTTTGGGGTGAATAACAATTGTATAATGTGTGGATAACAGACTACGACGTCCACTGGCTTCATAATCTTCATCTGAATCACAGGACCTGTCAACCTCTTCAACTTTAGCCTCCCAGAGTTTGATCTGACCTAAAGGAAACTAAAGTAAATGTTAGTAATTTCTAAATCTTTTTCTACTACATTTTTTCATAGTCTTCATAGTCCTTTTCATGCTTACCTTTATAAAGTACACACCTTTTTAAAAATGAATACCTAAAAGCAATTTGATTGTCCACATTGTTTTTTTTTTTTGTTTGTTTTTGTTTTTTTCTTTTTTGAGACAGAGTCTCAAGCTGTCACCCTGGGTAGAGTTGTTTTTGTTGTTGTTGTTGCAGTTTTCATTGTTATTTTAGCTGGGCCCGGCTGGGTTCAAACCCGCCAGCATTGGTGTATGTGGCCAGCACCCTACCCACTGAGCTACAGGTGCCACCAAGATTGTCTACATTTGTTACAGCAGTAGTAGCAACAGCCAAAAGCCTAATTGTAACATGAAAGAACGGTGTGAATAATAGACATTTAACTTTTGAGGAAATGCAGGAAGCTACTTTTGCAAGTGGTTTAGATTATTAGTTGGATTAAAATGACCCATTATGTAGTTGAGCAATTAGTAAAAATTCAGTCAAAATATTCATTTGACTTTTTTTCACAGAATTAAGCAGTGATTTACCTATTGGATCAAAAGGACAAGTGTGGACAATGTTTAAATACTGCTCATAGGAAAGAAAATACTGCTCGAAGAACAAGTAACAAGATCAGACAGATAGTACAAAGATAAACTATCATCCTGAGTTCCAATAAATAAGGAGTGTTCTAAGGCTCTTCATGGACATACATAACTAACATATATAATTAACAGAACAATGCCAGGATTTCCTCCATCTTAATTTCAGGGTAAGAAAACATTCCTAAAGCTGATTTACATTAAGTTTTATCTACCCTTTTATTTGAGGGAAAAAAAAGTATATCTGTTGTATAGAATATTAGATACCTGTTTTAAAACTTTTGCTTTAACTACATTTATTCCAGGAAAATACATGGTCTGCATTAGATTTATAACTTCTAAAATATTTGACCAGGTTTGCAATTGCAGTACTGAAAAAATTCACTCTAACTACAAAGACACACATGCTTAAGCTAAGAGCCAGGGCTCAGTGCTTGGACTCTTTTCCCATCTACACTCACTCTTCAAGTGATCTCATTCAAGCTCATGGCTTTAATACCAGCCTCTGTTAGCTACTCCCAAATTTATAACTCCAGACTATTTCCACTTAGATTTTTTTTTTTTTTTTATAGAGACAGAGTCTCAATTTACCGCCCTCGGTAGAGTGCCGTGACGTCACAGGACTCACAGCAACCTCCAGCTCTTGGGCTTCCGCGATTCTCCTGCCTCAGCCTCCCGAGCAGCTGGGACTACAGGCGCCTGCCACAACGCCTGGCTATCCACTTAGATGTTTAACAGCATGAGAGAAAGACAAGGGTCAAAGATGATGCCAAGGATTTTGGCCTTAACAGCTGGAACATTAGCATTGCCAACAATTGAGATAAGGAAGACTAGAAGGGCAGGTTGTTGGAGAGGACTCAACAGGGTACATTTGAAATCCAAGAAGGTCGGTCTCATTACCACAGTAATCAGTCACAGGCTGCTCTTCTGAGGAGCTGACATCACTATAGTGTGCAACTACTTGCCCATGTCGGGCTAATTGTTACAGGGTCAGTAATCTAAAAGTGACAGAGAGCACCCATAATGATAATTGGGCTTACATTCTATCTTTGGTAGACACCAATCTTTTTTTTTTTTTTTTGCTGAGACAGAGTTTCACTTTGTTGCCCTCAGAAGAGTGCCGTGGCATCACAGCTCAGAGCAACCTCCAACTCCTGGGCTTAGGTGATTCTCTTGCCTCAGCCTCCCGAGTAGCTGGGATTACAGGCGCCTGCCACAATGCGTGGCTATTTTTTGTTGTGGTTTGGCTGGGGCCAGGTTCAAACCTGCCACCCTCGGTATATGGGGCTGGTGCCCTAATCACTGAGCCACAGGCACCACCCTGATAGCCCATCTTTTTACTGTGAGAGTGAAAATAACTCAAGTTCTTCTAGAGAAGAGATTAGTTTTAAAATGAGAGAACAGGATATTAATAGGCAGATAATGGATAGACAAGATGGATTTGAAGGCCTGAGACAGGACTGGGTTATTGTCCTCTCTGGGTCTTCTTTCCTAGTTTGCTCTCCCCCTCTCTGACTGAACCTTATCTGGTCTGTCTGGGAACCTAAGAAATTGATGGCTGGCTGGGTGGGAGAGAGGTCGGAGGCTTTTCTCTTCTAGGTCTTAGAACTTTAAAGGTGCTGAGACTTATACCGTATATACTTGAGTATAAAAAATTTGTGCCGAGTGCGGGTTTGTGCCGAAAAAAACTCGGCTTATACTCGAGTATATACGGTAATTAAGAATAAAGACTCTTGTAGGTGATAGGTATGTGATAATCTCAATAATAAATTTTCACCAAATTTCAACCTTATCAGAAATTCTAAAGTTTTACCTAGTAACAAAAGAGTGAAAAAAAAAAACCTTAATTTTAAGCCATAACAAACAAAAATTAGCATATTAAAAATACATACATACCTTATCTTCTTGACTACGAAAATAATATAATGTCTTTCCCATAAGTGTACACCAGACTCTCTTGGAATAGCCATGCTTTACCTAAAATCACATTTCAAAGAATTACAAATATATCTCAGAACTCTGACACCTTAAAGTATAGCTTATACACTCTATTTGAAGTTCTACAGGTATCCAGTTTGCCCATAAAATAAATGATATTCCACATAGACTCTCCAAATACTGCTTGAGATTTATCTCTTATGGTAGGAACATGGCAAGTTTTGTTTTAGTGGGAACCATCCAACATTTTTTACAAATATTTACTATGTGTCAAATATACTACCATGCCTAGGACTGAGGATTCCAAGATGAATAAAAGAAGGTGCCAATTTCACAACTATGTATATGTCAGTTTCCATATTTCATAGCTTTCCAATAGCCCTGTGGCTTTCTGAGTTAACACCTTAATGGTAGAAATGAGATGACTGGCAATGCCTGTGGCTCAAAGGAGTAGGGCACCGGCCCCATATACCAAAGGTGGAGGGTTGAAACCCAGCCCTGGCCAAAAAAAAAAAAGAAATGAGATGTTTAAAACCTAAAGAATTCTAGTGATTTCCCAAATGTAAAAGATTTATTCATTCAAAACATTTGATGCCTTCTCCATACATAATCATACAAAATAATAAAACAGTATTTAAAGTTATTATTATATGTTGAGTAACTCCTATTTATCAAGCACTAAGTTAAGTGACTAGGTCAGAGTTTGAATCTAGCTCCTGACTTTGAATAGTCAGTGATTAGTCTAGCTCCAATAGAAATAGATTTGAACAAAATAGAGTCTCCTTTCACAGGAAACCTTGTAAGGAAGGTAGACAATTAAATCAGCAGTATGCATACCTTCACCAAGAGCACAAAGAATTTATATTTACATATATTTGTGTGGAGGACATTTTACCAAAATTTGTATTGTGTCTCATCATTTGATGGTTTTATAATGTTAATAATAAATGATAATAATTGTTTATCATCATTTGATGGTTTTATAATGACCCTTACTGTGAGTTCCTCCCTGCCCTAGTCCTACCCAGGTATGGGCATTGAGATCTTTACCAAAGACTCTTAACTATGTCCTCAAGCCTAGAAAAACACAAAGAACATCCTTCCTACCAGAGGGTAAGAGTTAGTATAAGCCCTATTACCCCAGATCCAGAATGCCTGGTGGAGCTGGCTCCATAATCCACTTCCCTGTCAGAGGCCCTACCCATTTAGCACTGCCAAGTTCTGCATTGAGGCTAGACCCTTTTCTGCAATAGTTAAGAGTGGCTTCTGTAAGAGAGGCCTGCCACCTGTAAACCAAGACAACAGCCAGTACAACCAAAGCCCCAAATTCTATTGTTATGCTTCCCCATGGTGATAAGAATTAAGGAGAAAAATGAAGCAGGAAAGGAGAGGAAGTTCTTTACAATTTAAAATCAGGTGCCAGGGATTTAAGCCCTGAAGGAAGTGGGTAAGCTATTCAGTCTTCTGAGACAAGAGCAGATGTGTTTGGTGAGAGGCATGCCCTGTGAAACTAGTGTTTGGGGCTGAGCAGGAAAGGGAAGAAGTAACAGGAGAAAGTGTGGGGAGTAGGGCAGGGTGGGATGCAAGACCTTGTAAGCTCTTGTAATGACTTACATTTAAATGGAGTATTCTGAGAGAAATACTTTGAGAAGAATGCAAATTATTGCCATAGTAGATTATACTGTGGGCAAATCACTTTGGTGGAAAAGGCCATAGACTTTGAAGTTTGATGGATAAAGTCTGTTTTTTGTTTGTTTGTTTTTGTTTTTGAGACAGTGTCTCATTCTGTGGCCTCAGGTACAGTGTGGTGGCATCATCATTACTCACAGCAACTTCAGACTCCTGGGCTCAATTGATCCTCCTGCCTTAGCCTCCCTAGTAGCTGGGGACTACAGCTGCGCACCACCATGCTCAGCTAATTTTTCTACTTTTTGTAGAGACAAGGTCTTGCTCTTGCTTAGGCTGGATTCAATCTCCTGGCCTCAAGTGAACCTCCACATAAGGCCTCCCAGACTGCTAGAATTACAGGCATGACCACCACACCTGGCCAGACCAAGTCTCAAACTCTAGTTCTACCACATATTAGATCCATGTCCTCAGGCAACTGACCTGACCTGTAAGTTTCTTTCCTGGTAACATGGGATTACTGTACACCTCACTGGGCTGCTGTGATGCTCAAATGAGAAAACGTAAATAAAGGATAATAGGAGTTACTCAATAAATGCTTCCTTCACTAAGAATAAGAAGTAGTACAACACATGTTTTTTTTGAAACCCACAAACCCAGTTAGCCTTTGGGCTTTCAAACCTATGGTTTAAGCAAATGAACAATTCCACCACCTAACAGTTTGATGGGTTTAGAATGGTGCTTAAGAAAAAACAAAAAATATTTCACTTGGCAAAGCATGTTTCAGTTTAATTAAATTTAAAAACATATATTTACAGACAAATAGCCAGCAAGTTTTAAACAGTGCTTATGTGGGGTGTTTTTCTTTTTTTAAACAAATGCCAGAAAAAACGTCTCATCAAAACTGAAGTATAACGCATCTGGCTATAGACAGTATATTTTGAAATGATTTATCTTTAAAATAGAGCAATTGTGTCTTTGGAGAACTGCAAATTAATAAAGACCTTTGCCAATTCACTGTAGAAGCTGTTTTCTCTTCTACTTCCTAACCCCAAAACCAACTGAAAAGAAGATTTTACCTCCTACTTTCATTTAAATTCATCTTCTCCTCTTTTCCCGTGACCAGCTCAGAGGCTCATCCTCTTCACACAAACCCTCACTCCCACTGTTCTCAGAACCTCTACCTTGCCTCCCACCAGTCCATCTTCCTCTCAGCAGAGTGATCTGTCACAACACAAATGTGTCCATGACTCGTCAACAACCTAGAAGCTTGCACATATCCTTCAGGATGAAAACCATAGTCCTTAACTAAACAAAAACAGCTCTCCACGATCAGGGGCCTCTAGCTTTTTCTCCAAAGGACTTGTTCCTAGAATAGGTGGCACTGTTTGGGATTCTATGCCTTTGTTCATGCTGTCTTCTAGCCTGGGTTCCTTCCTTGACCCCATTTGGTACAAATATTCCTCCTCCTTGAAGACTCAGCACAGATAAATCTCTGAGAAGTTGTTCCTGATACACAGCCTGCATTGTTTCACTGTGACCTTATGATGCATCTCCATAATTACACTTTACACTTATATAAATAAGCTTATGACCCCCCCCCATTCCCAACACATCATGAGCCCTTTGAGGAATGGGACAGTGAACTATTCATGTTAATATCCTCTAGCACATGATGCTGCATGTAGTAATTGAGCAAATAAGTTTTGTTTTTTTTAAAAAAATGAATTTATATACAGAAAATGTTCTTCCTAAGCATTAAAGTAAAAATTATAAGAATGAATATCCAAAATCAAATTAGTCAAGTTCTGAATACCTAACTATATTATTCTGTACTTAATAATAACAATGTGACAACCTGAAAAAACTTCCTCCCCTCCAAAAGTATTCAAATGCTATTCTACAATATCTCAAATTGCAGCCTTAGAACAAGTTACTCAGAATAACTGAGGGTTTTTCTCTTATAAGGCTCTGAAGGTAAGAACGTGGAGGTGGACAAGTTTTCACAAAGGATAGGAAGGAAATCTAATATGCATCCCATCTGCAAACCCCAATGGTTCAATGATCTGGGAATCACATCAAGTCATGCTCATTTAAAATGCAACTGTGAGGGGCGGAGCATGATGGTGGACAGGACCGACATGTAGCCCACCTCTCCCGAGCCATCAGGAGAGAGGAAAGGGTGTCTGGACCTTTCCCAACTGTGGATTATTGGTGTGGACAGACAGCTGGAGACACTCAGCGAAGTGGCGGACTTCTATATCTGAGGGGTAATTTAAAACCACAGACTCTGTTGTACAGATTCTTCCCTGCCTGGCCATGCCGGACAGCAGGCCCCTCCCTTACAGAGGGCAACAGCTTGCAAATGCTGATAAAACCCAATTAATAAATATTTATTCCTGAACTGAGAGAGGCATACGAAAGGAGAGCCACTCAAAACCACGGGGAACCAGGCAACCTGTTGGAAAATTGAAGGGAAGGGAGCCCACCCGGGAAACAGACATTTTGAACTATCTAAGGGGGGGCGCCCTCCCCCAGACCAGCAGGGATTGAGTAAGACCACAACATTCCTGCTGAAGAAGGCTAAAGGCGGTTGGTGGTTCAGGCTGCACTGCGAACTGGCTAGTCCCAATCAAAAAGGGAAACTCTAAACCATAAAACTCAGAATAAGGTCCCCAAGTCCTCCCACTGTGCAAAACGGCTCGCGCCACGCCAATCAGGCCAGCTGGCTCCCGCTGCAGCCACGAACCCAGCAGCACCCCCCCCCCCCACAGCCGAATGTAGTCGCCAGCTTGCAGGAGAACCTGGGAGCAGAGTGGAAAGATTTGAGAAGTGTGGACTCCTGCACTGAGTGGGAAGGTCGGTCGCGAGTGCTGTCTGGAGCAAAATAGCTGAGGTTACATATTACTTGTGTGACAAACTTTTACAGAAACTCCAAAATGGTGATCGGCCATGGAAGGAGATTACTATGGTAACAGTATAAACTGTGAATCAGGTATAAGCCTGGGAACTGCACACAGCGCCACCTGGTATCCAGAAAGTATATTGCAGTATGATTATATTCCTACGAAAGCTGAAGCTTACATCATACATATAGAAGTATATTTCTATATACAAGAATAATTTTTTTGTAGATGGTGCCTTTCTTTTTATGTTTGGTTTTTTTTGTTTTGTTTGTTTGTTTTTGTTCTTTTGCTCTGTTTTTTCCTCACCATTTACTTAGAGGAGCTTTTGTTAATGTTTTATTATTACTTTTTAAATAGAAATATATTTTTTATTTCTATTTTTTCTAATTTTAATTTCTCCTTTCTTCTCTTTTAACTTTTCTACAAACACCACTATTTTATCTTTTTCTAAAAATTATTTTACAACTATCACTATTTTTATTGCAGTTGTTTTTATGTTGCTATTGTTGTGGGTGTTGTCTGTATGTTTATGTGACTCCGTCTGTTTCTGTATCTATGGGCTAGTGTGTCCGGTAGCCTTTGTATCTGTCTATTTACTCATTTGCTCTCAATGAGCTCGGTGTTACAACCTGCAACTCTGAGCTTCCAGCACCCCCCCTTCACTCTCACTCTGAGGTCTGGAGGACTGCCCCCCAGGAGTCCAGATTCTGGGGTGACTGCTCGAGAGGTATAGACAGGACCTGGACTTCAGCTGGACAGTGCTGATGCTACAGCACAGGAGTGAGGAGATGACGGTCAGCTAAGAAGGAATCACGAAGGAGCAGTGGTGCCCCGAGGTGCAGAGCAGCAGGTGTCTTTAGCAATAACAAGGCCCACTCCCAGATATCCTGTAGCCACTCCTCCTGTCTCCCTGGGTAATCAGATAAGGCCGGGCATCTTCTCAGATGGCAACTACCACAGATCAGACCTGGGACTGAAACACAGGCCCCGTGAGTAAAGGGTTTGCCAGAGGCAGTACTGGCTTGGTGGAACGGGGGGACTAGAAAACGCACCCCCAGAGCTGGAAAACTCTCAGGGTGGGGCTGATCCAAAAGACCGCTCTACTGAGCCTAAGACGCACCTGGCCCTCAGGAGATTATCAGCCTATAGACAAAGGAGGCCAATAGGCTACAGCTGACATCCCACCATGCTGCAAATACAAACCTGCAGGAGTAAAGACAGGGCCTGAGGCACAGGTTCTGGGAAATCAAGTCAGCCCCTCCTCTGCAGAGGAATTCAGCAGGGGCTCGGCAAAGTCAGAAACAAACTCCCATAGGGTAGTTCTGTTCAGCCATTAACATAAATTAAGGGTGGGGCTGGAACTGAGTGAACACCCCCAGACTCCATCAAGTGCCTGAGGTTGAAAGGCCTCACCACCCCCTACTGGATAGAGGCC
>CAUYPK010165197.1:0-87925 GCA_963574355.1 Loris lydekkerianus | reverse complement strand
ATGGATGGAGCTGGAACATATTCTCCTTAGCAAAGTATCCCAGGAATGGAAGTAAAAGTATCCAATGTACTCAGCCCTACTATGAAGCTAAACTATAGCTTTCACATGAAGGCTATAACCCAACTATACCACAAGACTATGAGGAAAGGACCAAGGAAGGGGAAGGGAGGGGGGAGGTTTGGGTGGAGGGAGGGCATTGGGTCGGGCCACATCTATGGTGCATATTTTTATCTATAATTAAAAAACAAAACAAAACAGAAAAAAACCCATTTGGGTTTCGCAAGAGACTTTAAACACTTGCCCCAACAAGAAGGGGATTAGACCTATTAACTGCCAAAAAGGGAGGAATCTGTTAATTTTTGCAGGAGAAATGCTACTTTTATGCCAACAGATCTTAGATCATGCAAAACAAGATCAAAGCACTCCAAGAAGATCTAGAAAAGAGAAGAAAAGAAATTCTAGAAAATCCCCTGTGGACGGGCCTACATGGTTTTTTACCCTACCTTCTTCCCCTGCTTCCCTTATTTACCCTTCACCTTTGGGCCCTGTATCCTTAAAAAAGGTTAGAGGCAGTTAAATCAGGTCAAGGTCCAATGTCACTGGCTCATTAAGCAAGAATCTAACTATTATTCTTCACTGCCCACCATAGCACCAATGACGGATAAGATTCCCAAAACTGAGACAACCTAAGACAGGATATGGAGAGGCTGCACGGTGGATTACATTCATAGTACCCAAAGACGGGTAAGATCACTCTGCATTCAGTCAACCTAAGACAGAGACCAAACCATTGATGTTTGTATACCCACGACGGGTAAGACTGAAACTGCAAGAGCAGGCAACCTAAGACAGGGGCTATGTTTATCCGCCATACAAAAAACAAAAGAGGGAATTGTTGGGCCCTGCCATGTGCCTGAGCCCTAGTGCAACTTCCCGAGCCTGACTAGAAGTAGATCCATCGAGCTACTTCAGTGTAGCAATGACTCAGCAAGGCCCGGCCTGAAACTGCCTCTACCTAGATACAGTGAACTTGGTACCATGCCATTGGCCCAACCCTGTCACGCACCTCATCCCCCTCCTTCTTTCCCTGCCCCTTCCCCACGCTCTATATAAGCAGCTGCTTGATGCAATAAAGTTGAGTTCCTGCTTAAAAAAAAAAAAAAAGAAAGAAAAGAAAAAGAAATGAAATCAGAAAGGAAGAGCAAAGAGAGGGAAGGAGGGAGGGGAGTGGGGCTTTGGTGTGTGCCACACCTTTTGGGCGCAAGACATTAGTGTAAGAGGGACTTTACCTAAAAGAATGCAATCAGTGTAACCTGGTTTATTGTACCCTCAATGAATCCCCAACAATAAAAAAGAAAGAAAAAAAAATCTATGTCCATCAATATGAATCAACACAAAAACAACAACAATAAATAGAAACAGAGTCAAATATAAAAAAACAAACAAACAAAAAAGAAACCCTGAATCTTATGTAAATCCTATATAAAAAATAGGATGCTGCTATTCTGACGAGCTACCATTTTTAAGCAAAGTCCTGTAGCTTTTTGGTAGGTCTTCATGAAGGTAAGATAACTGGGAAAACCAAGAGAGTCAAAACTAGTCCTGGGCCTGTGGCTGCTGCATTTTTCCAAGGAAAAGTCCAATAGGAAGCCTGAGATATGGTTTAAATTTGATTAAGATGAGAAAACATAGTCAGCTTTCATGGAACTATGCTTGAGGTTTCTGGTCAGTGAGGAGAGCCATGAGTAATTTCGCAGAGTTTTTGGAGATAAGAATATAATCCCATAAAGTGAAACATTGGTGACAAGGGAGAAATATACATTGATGGAATGAGGTATGGGCAGATGACATGGTAAGAAGTAGAACTGCAAAGCTTGGGTATGGGGCTACCAACTGGGTAAAAAGATTTCAAATAATTTATGGGTGTAGTTAATGAGAACGTTCCCACAAACCAGAGTAGGGAAGTACACTTTAAATCACAGCAGAAAAAACACGCACTTGAAATTCTAGACATTTAATCATATGAGTCAATCTTATTGAATTCCTATGATGTTCTGAGTTCTAAGTTTGCTCAGAACCTGAATTGGATGTAGCCTGCATGGACTCTTTATCCTAATAATCTTTTCAGCAATAAAGTTGCATTATACCCATGGAGCCTGGAGTGGAAACATCTGTGAATAATACATGCACATATTCACATATTTACTGGTTAAAACACCAATCTCTCCCATCTCAGGATTCATTCTATACAGGTATTAAGGCATTTCTTTTATTCCACATAACCTATCTTTTTAAACTATTCATCCTTTAATACAGTGGTTCTCAGAATGGTTCCTGGATGAACATCATCAACTTTACCCAGCAACTTATTAGAACTATAACTTTTAGGGCTTCACCTAAGCCAACTGACTCAGCATCTCAGCAGGTCGAGTGCAGTAATTTGGTTGTAATGAGCTTTCCAGGTGATTCTGAGGAACGCTCATCAGGGATCTTCAAACTATGCCCTGCGGGCCACATGAGTCGGTGTGATTGTATCTGTTTCCATTTTGTTTTTTTACTTCAAAATAAGATATGTGCAGTGTGCATAGGAATTTGTTAATAGCTTTTCTTGTAAATTATAGTCCGACCCTTGAATGGTCTGAGGGACAGTGAACTGGCCCCTGGTTTAAAAAGTTTGAGGACCTCTGCACGGTCTAAGCGTTGCCTCATGGACCAAGGCTCTATCTTGACTCCTTTGGTATTTATAAATTTTACGTGTACTTATGCTACTTCGTGCCTATGTGATTTTAGTATCTACTATAAATAATTGTATATACATTGCATATGAACATAACCAGCACATTTATCTATTACTGCAAGTGTGTCTGTTATTTTTCCACTATGAGTTTATGGGCTTTTTAGACTGAGACTTTCTTCTACTTTGATATAAACTAGTGATTATCAACCCAGAATGCTTTTGTATCCCAGTGGACATTTGGCAATGTCTGCAGATATTCATCATGGGGAAAAGTGCTATTGACATCTAGTGGGTAGAGTCCAGGGATACTTCTAAACATCCTACAATGAGCAGGACACTTCCTCTCCCTTAATAAAGAATCATCTGGCCCCAAATATCAATTGTGCCCACATTAAGAAACCCTGGTATAACTGATACTGAGCTAGAACTAGGTGTATATTGTTGCTAAATATGTTATCATCTTTAATGTAAAACTTATACATTATAACAAGATCCAGGAGTCACCTGTAGTGTTCTTTTGGTAACAAGCTGAAACTACTGTGTTGTTAAAGAAAAGAGGAGCTTATAGTTCTTGGTTTTGAACTCACAATACAACAATGTGTGGTGTACTCTCCACACATTTTCCTTTGTAAAGCAGGAATAAACATCATCAGTAGAATTTCCACAAAACAAAATTCTCTGCCTCAAATGAAGCAGGTAAAATTTATAAGATGATTACAGAATAATGCAATAGTATTGAATTATTTTATATGTCCACATGTATCATATGATTACCTAAAAATGTTGCGTTCAGGAGACACACGGAGGTCTTTGTTCATAAAAATTAACTATATTTCAAATTTTTACCATGGGATCTTTTATTGTGGATTTGTTTGAGTGTTACTTATACAAAGAAAGATTCATATGTTGTGAATATTAGGTATCTAGATGTTTTCCAAGACTAGAGTTTTCCAATGATTAGCACACCTGGTATGAAGAAGTGATCTGATTTGTAGGAATTTACATGTGCATCTTCTCATCTTCAGGTAATTTAGATGCTTCTGCAGTTAAGATGTCCCAAGTAGCTATGGTTGCCTTATCCAAGATTTTCACCAAAACCCTTTCCATTCCCCTTCCTAGGAAAGAGTCTAATAAGTGAGACTGGAAAGAAGAACTAACTAGTTGTAATAATACTTGGTAACTGAACAGATGTGGGGACAGGGTGGAATAAAACATAAATCAAGATGACACCTAGGTGTTTGGTTTGTAAATTTAAGTAGAAAATTTTGAATCTCCCTAACTCAGGAACATGACAGAGAAGTGAGTAAATAAATGATTCTAAGCCACTTCACAGATTCACAAAAATAATCATGTGGATTAGAGTCCTTTCCTCTTTATTATCAATCATGCTTCTAGGTAAACATTCCCCAAAGAGAGGAGGATAAGGAGAAAGAACAGAATAAAAGAAAATTTGAAAATATAATTCAAGATTTTAAATACAATTTCAAAAGGGATGACATCATTCTCAGTAACTTCTGCTAGCCTCCGGATTTTAAAATGATGAAATAAGATGTTCCATTTAGAGGTTCTTTTAACTTTGTTTTTCATTTACACTTTATAAAAGATAATCTGGAAATATGTATATGTCTAAAGAAGAAATTAAGTACACACATATCTCTATATAATTACTCTTATATCCTGGTTTTTTTTTTTTTTAAGTTTTTCTTTTCTTTTCTTTTTTATTCAAGTAGATTTAGGATAGATGGTGGTTTTCTTATTACAAGGCTGAGTTACATAGTGGAGGAGTCTAAATTGCTAATATACACATTGCTTGAATAGAGTACATTACAGCCAATATGTAATTTGTATCAAGCATGCCCCCCCCCCACCCTCCTAGTTTTGAATCTCCACTGCCCATTAAGTCTCTCTGTATGACCATAGATACCCAGCGTTAGCCACCACTTATAAGCAAGTACATGTGATATTTGCTTCTTTGTTTCTGGGTTACTTCACTTAGAAAAATGTCTCCGTTTCTATCCAAGTGTTGCAAAGCACAATATTTCTTTTTTAAAAAATTTAGATTAATGTGAAGGTACAAGCAATTAAGTTACTTTGCTTGAGTTTGTTAGGTAAAGTCCAAGTTGCAGTTGAGCCCTTCACCCAGGAGGTGTTCCATATTGGATACACTGTGCCCACATCAATCCCTATCCGGCTCCCCATCTCCTTCTCTCTCATACTCTCTCCCTATCACTTGAATTTAGTTGGGTTTTTCTCTTGTGTGAGCATGTAGTTGTTTATGTACTGGTTTCATATTAGTATTGAGTACATTGCACACTTGCTTTTCCATTCTTGTGATATTTTACTAAGGAGAATGTTCTTCAACTTCATCCAGGTTAATACAAAAGATTTAAAGTTCCCATCTCTTTTATGGCTGAAGAATATGCCATGGTACACATATACCACAGTATATTAACCCATTCATGGGTAGAGGGGCACTTGGGTTGATTCCACATCTTGTAAATTGTGAACTGAGCTGCAATAAATATTCTAATACAAATGTCCTTTTGGAAAAATGATTTTTTAACTTCTTGGTAGATACCTAGTAATGTGGATTGTGGGATCAAATGGAAAGGCCACTTTTAGCTCTTTGAAAATTCTCCATACTTCTCTCCATAGATGCTGTATTTGTTAGCAATTTCACCAAATATGTAAAAGTGTTCCTTCTCTCAACATCCATGCAGTATCTGCCCCTTTGGGATTTTGTGAAGTGGACTATTCTCACTGGGGTTTGGTGATATCTCAAGGTGGTTTTGCTTTTCATTTCTCTGATGATTAAGGATGCTTAGCATGTGTTTTTGGCCATTTGTCTATCTTCTTTGGAGAAAATTCTGTTCATGTCTCTTGCCCACTTATATCCTTTGTCAGATTTATAGCAAGGATATTTCAATATTTTCTCCCATTCTGAAGGTTGTCTTTTTGTTTTAATTGTGCCCTTAGCTGTACAGAAACATTTTAGATTAAACATATCCCATTTAGTTATTTTTGGTGTTGCCACAATTTCTAAAGAATCTTCTTAAAATCTTTCCCAAAGCTGATTTTTTCTTGAGTTTTTCTGCACTTTCTTCTAGAACTTTATTTTTCCATGTCTTAAATTTAAATCTTCTATCCAGCCAGAGTCAAGTAATTCTCTTCCATTTTCTTCTGGAGTTTTTATTGAACTCTTGGTCTTTGCTGATGATATGATCTTATACTTAGAAAACTTCAGGGATTCAATCATAAGGCTCCTGGAAGTGATCAAGAAATAGCAACATCTCAGGGTATAAAATCAGTGTTCACAAATTCGTTGCTTTCATTTATGCCAATAATTGCTTAGAATTATTTTAGCCACTTATGGTCTTTTTTGGATTCATATGAATTTCAGAGTGTTTTTTCCTAATTCAGTTAAAAATGACTGGTATTTGGATAGGAATTTTTATTTTATTTATTTATTTATTTATTATTATTATTATTATTTTTTTTTTTTTTGCGAGTTTTGTGTTTTTATTGACACTGTAAGACTCAGGCTTTGACGGCATACTTCCGCTGTGGGTATAGCCGTTCCTTGCGCTGCTGCTTCTTGGTCTTCAGGTTCTCCTCATGCTTGTTGAGCCCGGGGCGCATGGCACGTGTCTTCTTAGGCCGCAGATCCAGGGGCTTGTACTTCTTGCCCTTGTAGAACTTCCTGAGGTTTTCTTTCTGAGTCTGGTTGATGACAGTGAGAACACAGGCGATGGATTTACGGACGACTCGGATCTTCGAGAGTTTGGACGCCGCGCCACCTGTCACTTTGGCGACACGGAGCTGGGACAACTCCACCTTGAGATCGTCCAACTGTTTCAGAAGCTCCTCCTTCTTCTTGCCGCCAAGGTCCCGAGCCTTAATCTTGGCCATTGCTGCACAAGCCTCCTCAGACGCCGCTGCCTGGATCCTATTTGGATAGGAATTGAAATGAACTTGTGTATTTCATTGAATAATAGGGACATTTTTCAATATTGGTTCTTCCAATTCATGAGCAGCAGATGCTTTTCCATTCATTTGTGTCATTTACAATTTCTTTTATAGTGTTTTGGGGTTCTCCTTGTAGAAGTCTTTCAGCTCCACGTAAAATCCAAGGATTATCTATTTATTATTTATTTTGCAGCTATTATAAATGGAAGTGAGTTCTTGATTTGATTTCAGCGTGCTTGTTATTAGTATATAGAAATACTACAGAATTGTGTACATTAATTTTGTAAATTGAGACTTTCCAGAATTTCTTCATCAATTCTAGGAGTTTTCTGGGGAATCTTTAGGGTTTCCTACATATAAGATCATATAGTAAACAGGGACAGTTTGATTTTCATCCTATCTCAAGAATGGAATAAAAAGTATCCAATGTACTCAACCCTACTATGAAACTAATTTATGACTCTCCCATGAAAGCTATAACCCAGTTACAACCTAAGAATAGGGGGAAAGGGGAAAGGGAGGAGAGGGAGGGGAGAGGAGGGCAGAGGGAGGGGGATTGGTGGGATTACACCTGTGGTGCATCTTACAAGGGTATATGTGAAACTTAGTAAATGTGGAATGTAAATGTCCTTTGTATTTTTTTAATGTCAATTTCATTTAGTTCAGCTGTGATCTTTATTTCTTTGTTCTTCCTAACTATTTAGTTTGTTCTTATTTTTCTTAGTCTCTGATGCATATCATTAGGTTGTTAATTTGTGTTCTTTTTTCTCTTTTTCATGTCAGTGTTTAGTGGTTTGAATTCCCCTTTGAGCATTGCTTTTGCTTCATCCCAGTGATGTTGGTAGTTAACTGTCATTGTTGCAATTTAACTGAACATACTTTTTATTTCCATCTTGACTTTGTTGTTGATCCAAAGATGGCTCAACAGCAGGTTATTTAATTTGAGTTTTTGTGTAGTTTAAGAGTTCCTTTTGGAATTGAAGGTTAGTCTTCTTTCTTTGTGGTCTGAGAAGATACATGGTAAGATTTTAATTTTTAAAACAAATTCTAGGTGGTGCCTGTGGCTCAAAAGGGTAGGGCGCTGGCCCCTTATGCCAGAGGTGGTGGTTTCAAACCCAGCCCGGGCCAAAAAACTGTAAAACAAATTCTGAGATCTTTAATATGGCCTAATATGTGGTCTAACCTGGTAAATTTTCTATGTGCCAATGAGAAGAATGTATATTGTGAAGTGTCAGGGTAGAATATTCTGTAAATATGAGTTAAGTGCATTTCGTTTGTGCTGGAGTCCCATTTAAGTCCAGTGTTTATTTGTTAATTTTTTGCCTTAAGGATCTGACTAGTTCTGTCAGTGGAGTTTGAATTACCCCACTATTATTATGTTGCTTTTCATTTCATTCCTAGGTATAGTGGTATTTGTTTTATGAATCTGTGAACTCTAGGGTTAGGCAAATATATACTTAGAATTGTTATATCTCTTCTTGTTGAATTGATACTTTTATCACTATATAATGGACACCTTTTCTTTTTTTCTATTTAAAGTCTTTTATCTTGTGTGAGAATAGCTACCCTTGCTCATTTTCTGTTTCCCTTTGTATGGAATATTTTTCCATCTTTTTATTTTGAGTCTATGCAACCCTTTAAATGCATTTCTTTGAAATGACAGATATTTGAGGTTTTTATTTTTGTTTCTTTATTTGTTTGTTTTATTTTATGCCTTTGGCTGCTTGTGGCTAGGCTTCTAGTTACCTGTATTCAACACTGGATAACTATGTATTTTAGCACCAACTGTTTATAAATCTTCATGGCAGAAAAGCACTCCTAATTCCATTTTAAGACATTTTTGAATTTCAGCTTTAAAAATAGCCCATTTTACCTACAACAGAAAATGAAGAATATAAGAGCCCTGGAACTGCCACTGCCAAGGATTCTGATAAGAAATCACATGAAGCATATCTGTCAGAAGCAAGGACATCTATATCTATATTATATACACATTTATATCTATGTATTTATCTAGCTAGCTATAGATAAATACTATATTAAAGACATTTCAACTTTCATAGATATTAGAACTCATGACCATCCTACTTAAAACCCCAATGTTTCACAATAAAGAATTGACATTTTCCTATTTTGTTAGTTTGTAGGCAGATCTTTTCAATAAATCAAAGACTTATCATTCCCACCACTCATCACTTTCTCATTGTTTTCCTGGATCTACTTGCAGGAAGGCAAGTGTTACATGAAAGTACTCTTATATTCCACTAATCCTTATATAAATATGTCTATTTTTTCTCATGGCAATTTATCCTTAAACATTGACATTCACCAACTTATACCAGCATCCCTGGGAAGGAAGCTTTCCTAATTTGCTATATAGTGTCTTATGTAGAGTTCAAGACTAGCCTTAACAACAGTGAGACCCAGTCTCTATTAAAAATAGAAAAATTGGTGGCGTTATTGTAGGCACCTGTAGTCCTATCTACTCAGGAGGGCAAAGTCAACAAGATCACTTGAACCCAAGAGTTTGAGGTTGCTGTGAGCTATGATGCCATGGCATTCTTAGTGAGACTCCGTCAAAAGAAAAAAAAGTCATCTTATATATTGTGAGTCTTTTACATGGATTTTATTTTTTGATGTAGGAGACTCTCTTTGTGAAACAAATAAAAGCAGCAGAATAATGGTAGACAAAATCAGACTTAAACTCAAAATGCAGTCATTCCAAAGCTGTTTACTTAAGCCATAACCACACTTTGCACGCTAGAATCCCAGCCTTCTCACTTTCTCCCAAATACTTCCATGTGTTTAGTCAGCCACTCCAAATATACCCCCTATTTTGCCCAATCCTAACACTTTCCAACCTAATTTTAATTTTAATGGCTGGTTTAATCTTGACTTCCTCAACAAGTTCAGTAAAACTCATGTAAAATTTACACTTTTATGTTTCCATATCAATATCTTTCATATTATCATAGTATCATTCCCATTGTCCTATTTTGGATAAGGGTAAATGCTTCAAAGGTTATACAAAGAGGCTTGTTATTCAGTTCTAGACTGGGCATGTCTTTACACTTATAATTCATTTCTTGTGCAAATCCTCACCTCACTTTAAATGAGCATAATGAAGAAGATCATGGAGATAGCAGATTTTAAGAGAAACAACAACAGCAACAACAAACCATCCATAGGAAATGATGATCTTCTTTGGTACTAAAAAAAGTGGCATTTGTTTCTTAACCCCAAGGTGATGATTATTTCTATCTTTACAATATATTTATAATCTCAGCACAAAATCATTTAGAAATTTGTTTGACCATTTTATTTATTTATTTATTTATTTATTTTGCAGTTTTTTTCTTTTCTTTTCTTTTTTTTTTTTTTTGTTCAGGGCTGGGTTTGAACCCACCACCTCCAACATGTGGGGCCAAGCCTTACTCCTTTGAGCCACAGGCACAGCCCCTTGTTTGCCCATTTTATTCCTGTAAATCTAGGCAAATTTGTAATAAGCTCTAAAGTGGAGTCTGTGCATTTAATTTATGTTTCGTTAAGAATAATATATTCTGAGGAACATATTCTGATAACTCTTATAAGTTATAGAGCTTTTGGATCTCTCTGTTTAGTCATATTTGAGTAACCATTGCCAATCTTGTAATTATTAAGTCTTACAATGCTCATGATGATTAGACTAGTATGTTTACTAAAATTATCTATGTCCAAATCAATATCAGTGGCATAATGGGACGCATACCATACGGCATCAGCAGTACTATAGACAGCTCATTTAGCTAAGTTGAAAGAAACTATAAGGAAGAAAATTAATTTCAACTTTAAGTTACCTTGTATTATGGCACACAGTTTGAGTATCATAGCTATCAAAAAACCATACACTTGAGCAGAGAAATTATCAGAAACATCATTCCCAAAAAACAACCTCTCCAGAATGTATAAAATATGAAATTTCAAGAGGGATTTGAAATTCCAGGAAAAATCATTTATTTCCTTGAAATGCCTGCTTTTTGCTGCTCTTGAATACAGATATTAATGTATTAAATTGTTACATATTGAAAACATATGGAAATAGTGTGTAATATGTTAATGCTTTAAGTAGATCTTATTATAATCAAAATCATGTATAGTGATATGTCCTGATTTATTCTAATGGAAATGAAAATTTTTTTCCAGCTCTTAAACCTGCCTCTCTCCCTTAGTTTCTTTCTGTTTCATTTTCTCTTTCTTTCTCTTTCTTCTGTGTTTTTCCCTGTCTTTCTGAGAATATTAAATGCATTGATTTGCGTACTTTTTAATATCATTTCAATGATGCACTGTGTTTTCTCCCTAAAAAACAGAATTTGGATTTATTTTTTGCAGATTACTACTGCTTTGTATTGGCTGGGGAGGCTTTGTTACTTTCTGATAAAAGAAATGTAGTGTCTGTATATTATTTTGGCAGATATCTATTGAATGCTTGTTATATGCTTCAAACTTATTTTCAGAATTTGACATTTATTACATTCAAAAATACTGTGTGGTAAATACTATAATTATTCTTTTTTACAGATAAAGAAATTGAGGTCCCCAAAAGATAACTTAAACAAATTGTGCATAGCTATCAAATACAAAGCTGGATTGATAACTCATGTCTGTGTGAGTTTGAAGTTGATTTTTAACTATTGAATTCTGAAGTCTGAAGAATTTGGGTTTGGCTAGTTCATGCAGATTATGATAAAACCATGATTTAAAAACAGATATTTAGATTTTAGGGCAATGTTTTTTCATCATCATATTTCCTGCTTCAGGAAAATTGTTTTTGCTGATATGAAATATTACATGTAGGATTTACTTAAAATTTTTAAAAATGCCTACAGTTTCACTTTTTGTCTATCACATTTGCATTGTTCAATGTTTTAAACCACAGGGCCTATTCATTTGTTTGTATTTTGTAGCCAAGCTTTGTATGCTACTTCTATGTAAAATCATTCTTGAAATAAAATAGTTTGTTTACTTTGCCCAGTATTGAAGTGATAAGCAGTAAGTTTAAGAGACTGAAGACCGGTAATAGTTGGCATATTTCTCAATAAAAATATGTGATTCTATATCAATTAATGAAATTTTAGAAAAAATCATTATTTTATTCCCTCATGGTTCATATCTTGTTTTTCTGTCTTGGGAATAAAAATGTCCATCCCCTTGAAATCAATCAGTCAGAGCCATGGAATCTCAGATCCAGCCATATCTTTAGTGTTGTGTTAGTCCAACCCTGTTCCTCTCCACCTCCTTCATTCCTTAGGATATTCTCTTTTTGTCCTATCCCAGTAAGATATGACAGAGCAGATAGGAAAGACCATGAAGGCAAAAGGATTTGGAAAAAAATCCAAAATCTACCTCTTACTAACTCTACGACCTTGAGGAAGCATATTAACTTTACTTAGGCCTCATCTTCTAATATATAAAGTGGAGATGTTACTTCTTAAGTCCAGGGTTATGAAGAGTGAAGGAGATGGTATCTAGCTTATGGTAAGAACTTAATTGACATGAGGTCCCCTTATTCTACCTTCTTTCTGCTTCATTTATGTCCCAGTGAGCATGCTATCTATATCAGTGTTACATATAGCACGTATCCTTCCCTAACCCTGGAGGAATATGGATCATACCCCCATGTATGTCCTCGTAATAGATGGTACCGTATTACCTTACAGTTATTAGTTACATTTGTCTCTTTTGTCTGCTCAATTATGAACTTCATGAACAGCCTCTGTGTTAGCTGTACACTGATCATTTACAACAGTTTGGAACATAGCTGCCAAAATATAAATACTTGAAAAATGGAAATGAAGTCATTTACCTTACTCTGTCTTGGTTGATAAGTCTGACCCTTTAAGCTTTCAGGGGTACAGTGAAAATCAAACAAGACATTATAATAATAAAATAATTTGAAATACTCAGTAAAAATGACACCTATTTGGGAATTCACTTTAGAATCTCTCAAAGCAGCGTATTATTCAGCATCACAATATATTCTTCCATAAACTCAGTCCTATAAAATCTAGCATGCTAAGCATAGAACTGAAGGATAATTAACCTTCAGTTACTCCAAACATATTTTTGCTTTTGAAGCTAGTCTATCATTAGGAAGCTCTGAATTAATAATACCATAGTCCTATGTAAATACTGAAGGAAGAATTTAAAAGAGATGCTTTTTATTGAAGTCAGATGGCATATACATTTTGGGGGTGCTTTATTAATATTAAGATATAAAGCTCACCTTTTGATGAATATTGGTTTTTGAAACGTTCTCAGACTAAAAACCAAGTAATTTTTGTTCTATTGTGGATTGGGGTAGAAGTGGTTTATGGACTATGTGTATAGAGAGTGTCAGATGAAAAAGGAAAACTGAATAACAGAGTATATTTGCTTACTTATCTAGACCAATCATTACTACTTAACTGAAACCATCGAAAAACATCTGGTGTCAGTTCTACTTCAGGAAGTATGTACATACCCTTCCCTCAGCTGGGTTTCTCTTTCACATCATTCAAATTTCTTATGATATAACAGCTTTTCAGAACCAAACACACGTCTCCCCTCATTATTAGGCTCTAAAGTGCTAACTCTTTTTATATTTCTTCATAAAATAGCTCCAAAGTGGTTGTTGAAAATAATATGAATGAATGGAGAAGCAAATGGGAAAAATTCAAAGAGTGAAAAATAATTCACTCTGTGAATAATTCACTTCAGCATATTTCACTAAAACCCTTATTCAACAGTTTCCAAGATAGATCATACTTTAGGCCGCACAATAAGTCTTGGAAAATTAAAAAAATAATAAACAGAGTCATATGATGTGTTCTCAGAACACAAGAAATACAATGAGATATAAATTTCAAGAGAAACTCTCAAAATTGCACATACATGGAAATTAAATAGTGTGCCACTGAAAATTCCTGGGGTGAGTGACAAAAATCTAGGTGACATGCAAACTACCAAAGTCTCCATGATAGTGCCAAATAGTGCTAAGAGAGATTATAGCATTGAATGCCTACATCTCAAGACAGAAAGAACACAAATTGACAACTTTGTGTCACACTTAAAGGAACTAGGAAAAGAAAAACAAACCAAACCTAAACTAGCAGAAGAAAAACAATGAATATCAGAGCAGAACTAAACAGTCAAGCTGAGAGTCAAATCAAGAACTCAATGCCATTTACAGTAGCTTCAAAGAAGACAAAATGACTAGAAAAGTATTTAACCAAAGAAGTGAAATATCTCTATAAAGAGAATTACCAAATACTGATTAAAGAAATCATAGACAACACAAACAAATGGGAAAAAAATAAAATAAAAAACTATGTTTGTGGATAGGAAGAATCAATATTGTTATACTATCCATACAGTCTAAAGTTATTTATTAAATTAAAATTTAATAAATTTTAAAATTTAAAATTAAAAGCAATTCCTATTAAAATACCAATGCCATTTCTTGTGGAATTAGAAAAAAATCTAAATTTCAAATGGAATTTTAAAAAGCCCTAATAGCTACAGAAATCAGAGCAAAAAGAACAAATCTGGAGACACTATATTACATAACTTTCAAATTATACTATGAAGAAACAGTAACCAAAACAACATGTAGTGGTATAAAAGTAGAAACATATATCAATGAAACAGAATAGAGAACGCAGGAATAAATCAACATACCTAGAATCACTAACTTTTACAAAGTAGTAAAAAGCATACCCTGTGGAATAAATGCCCTATTCGATAAATGGTGCTGGGAAAGTTGGAGAGCCCTTTGCAGCAAAATGATACAGGATCCCTCCCTCACACCATATACAAAAATTAATTCAAAATGGATTAAATAAATGTAAGACCTAATACGATAAAAATTCTAGAAGAAAACAAGACATTGTCCTAAGTACAGGAATGTATGACTAAGACTCCAAAAGCAAATGAAAGGATAATAAATACAAATGGGACTTAATTAAATAAAAACACTTGTTCATGAAAAGGTAATAATCAACAGCATAAAGAGTCAACCTACAAAATGGGAGAGAGTATTTGTAAACTTTAAACCCTACAAAGAATTAATATCCAGAATCTATAAGGCACTCAAATCAACAGTGGAAAAACAAATAATCCCATTAAAATGTCACAAAGAACGTGAGCAGATACTTGTTCTTGAAAGAATAGAAACAAATGGCCAACAAACATGAAAGAATGACCACCATCACTAGTCATTAGATAAATGCAAATTAAAACTTGAATGAGATATCATTGTATCACCCTACCTCTGTTGGAATGGCCTTTATTAAAAAGTAAAAAAATAATAGATGCTGATATAGATCTGGTGAAAATGGAATGCTTATGCATTGTTGGTAGGGATCTGAATTAGTATTACCTCTATGGAGAATAATATGGCAATTCCCCAAAGAACTAAAAGTAGATTTACCATTTAATTCAGCAATCCCACTACTGGGTATCTACCCAATGGAAGAGAACTCATTATTATCAAAAGACCCTTGCATCCAAATGTTTATTGTAGCACAATTCACTATTGCAAAAATATAGAATAAACTTAAATGCTAACTAATGAGAAGATGAAGAAAAATATATACACACACACATGCACACACATACACACCATAGAGTATTAAGTCATTAAAAAAAAATATTAAATGCGTGTAATGGGTTTTGCATCAACTTGAAAGGAACTGAAGACTGTTATTCTAGGAGAAGTACCCCAGGAATGGAGAAACAAATACCACTTGTTCTTATTTATAAGGGGGAGATAAACAATGAGTATACATAGTCACAGAAATTGAAATAATGAACATTGAACCCTAAAATGGAGGGTGAATGAGAGGAGGTCTACAGATCAAAAAAGTGCCTATCAGGTACAATGTACATTATTTAAGCAATGGGTACACAGTCCCGATTTCACCATTGTACAATTAGTTGTTGTAAGAAAAAAACACTTGTCCTCCCTAAATCTTTCAAAATTAAAATTTAAACTCATTTATAATTGTACAGATGTGGAATCTAATCTACTTCTCTTAGTAATGAGGTTTATGCAGATCAGCTTGCTAAACTTAATCCTGTCAGTCCTCCTTTATGGAAAATTTGAGAGAATTGATGAATGTCCTTCAGAAGCTTTAGCTGATCAATGTCTCTTTTAAAAAAAGAGTTATTAGCACAATTTTGAAATCTTATTATCAAAATTTATTTCTCCTTAGAAAAGTACATTTACACAAACACAGACACTTATGTAAATATTTTGATATTTTGGTCCCTTTATTTCCCCTAAAGGCATTCTTGAGACAATCGAGAAAATCGTAGCATTATTTAAGTCATATTCTTAGTTTTCTTGACCTAACTGCTAGGATATATAACACTATTGGCAGAATGAGCTTCATTTGAAAACAAACTCCAAAGAAAAAACCCATATCAAACAAATGAAATGCCTTATAGGTTATTCTCTGTCTAAACACAGTGCCCCCCACACACACATATTTTCCTCTTTTGACAACATATCATCAAAATTAATCAGAAACAAAATGGCGATAATACATATTAATATGTATATCTTAATATGTATACATTTAAAATATTAAGTTTCTTAGCCCACAGTGTTTTCAAACAGCAAGTTTTATATTTTATTACATTTTATTTTGATTTGAGCCTACTCCTTTCGTTCCCCCAATGTACAAATTGGGGGTACAAATTCCCCCAATGTTCAAACTACACAATTCCAAGTTGAGTGCAGTTTTCTTCCTTGGTCTAGCTCAGTTTGCCTTCCTAGGACCTCAGTACTATCCCTTTCCTTGGATCAGAGCCCTATCCAGATGGTTGCTATTACCTGAGACCGTTTTTAAAAGGCAGCAGTTACCACGTGAATGGAGATACACAGGACTGTTCTCAGAAAGCTAAACAGGCCATGTTCATTACCAAGGAATGAAAATACCAAGGTTAATTTTATTTGTCCCATAGTAGATTGTAGAAAGTTGCTTTAGTCACAGACCATGGCCTACATCTCCCCTCCACATGGTGGGGACCCTGATTATTGTATATTCCTGAAGGTCCAATATCAGGTGTAGTAGTGAATACTGGAAAGTCACAGGTTGCTACCTAAGTTGTAAGGATAAGGAGAAAAGAGTTCTGTGGAATCTCATGGGAGATGTTACCTTTTATTGTAAGGCAGTCCCAGATGTTTCATATATATTACCCCATTCTCTCTACTTCTTTTTGTACTGCTGTTATATCACTGCCTTTTCTACTAATACCATCACTACACTAATTTGTGTCCTTTTGAAAGGTAACGTTTCTGAAAACTTACACACATTTATCAGCACTTTAATTCCTCTTTACAATAAGCAACGTAGATATTTTGCACAACTGATAGATAAAGAAACTGAAATTCACTTGTACAACCAATGAAGTACTGCCATGGATCTACATCTTAAATTCCATGATCTTACAGTCAGGAACTGGCATTTTCCCACTATCTGTACATTCTTTCCATTCATACTGAAGGTCCCACCGATACTGTTCTGCTCTGCTTTGCATCTTGGTATATGCCATGGTTGATAAAAGATCAGTATTCCAAAATAAGTATTTTAATATCACATTTGCAGGAAATAATTTTCAAGGTAATTCTTTTAATTTTCCCAGATGCATCACTATTTATAGTTTTCTTTCATAACACACAGTCTACATATCTCTGATCCCTCAAAAAAAAAAAAAAAAAAAACATAGATAATTGGATTTTGGGGGCATCAACCAAAGCAAATTAAAAGGTTACTTTTAGTACCTTTTTTTTCTTTTCTTTTTTGAGAGAGAGAATCTCACTATGTTGCCCTGGTAGAGTGCCATGGCATCACAGTTCACAGCAACCTCAAACTCTTGGGCTTAAGTGATTCTCTTGCCTCAGCCTCCCCAGTAGCTGGGACTACAGGCACCCACCATAACACTAGGCTATTTTTTGTTCCAGTTGTCATGGTTGTTTAGCAGGTCCAGGCTGGGTTAGATAGAACCTGCCAGCCTCGGTGTATGTGGCCAGCACCCTAACCACTGTACTACAGGTGCTGAACGTGCTTTTACTTTCTTCATGAGCAGAAGATGAGTGGGCTATCAGATTCTCCTGTTTGTATGTTCAAGAAGGAATTCAAATTGTGGTATTGACAATTCAGTGGTATTGACCATTCATACTCTGTGAATCTGACCCAGAATTACATAGTGAAGTTCAAAGAGAATCAAAGAAGAGAAAATTTTAAGGAGGATAAAATTCAAAAGTCTTACCTTAGTGATAAACTTTATAACTCTAACATGATGATGGAAAATATATATATGTGATTGAAATAAAAATAAAAAATTTGATATTAAAAACAAAAAAGAATTCAAAGTCATTATTTTCTAATTCCTCAATGAATGGGACAAATCTGAGGTATACTATCAATATTTCTGTTCATTACAAAGTAATGGGGAGAAGAAAGGAATTAAACATTTTCCAGGAAAAAAAATACTACAATACTCTTCCTGAGTAGAACATTTGGTAATCATAGCTAGCAAGTTAATACAGTCAGCACATTTTCTGGGAAATAGTTTTAAAGCACCACAGGTACCATTAAGACAACCAACCAGCAGGAAATTCAGCAGCCAAGAGATCCCCCACATTTTTGTACATAGACTGAACACAGATTCTAGCAAAGTGGCTGAGGGGTGTCTAGTTATGTATCATATACCCTTGTTTGCTTAGAATTCCTGAGGCTGAATCCAGATATATTTCTCTCCAGGATTAATTGATAAGAGAAGCTCTAATCATGGCAGCAATACTTGTCTTCTGAAAGATTGAACCCTTGTAAATGGCTCTTGCATGTGGTGAAAATTTTGAGAATGAATCTTAAAACTTTTCTGTTATCCTAATTAAAGTACCATACTGCCGATGAGCAGTATTCGAGTATTGCAGATTCAGTTTCTATTATTAGAATTCATTAAAGCTAATGAATATACTTAAATCTTTAGGCTTCATCACACAAATACAAACCCACACACTAATCTCATCAGAAAGAAATGTGACAAAGATTTTCCTCTTGAACTTGAAATATATTTTCCATGAATTTTGTTTCTATAATAACTAAGTGTTAACATGAGAAGGTGAAATAGAGGAATAAAAAGAAATGGGCTGCATTCATCTAAATTTATGTTCTAATTTAAAAAAAACAAACAAACTAAAAACAGTGCCCTTGTTTTATTTGGTTTGTGTAGAAGTACAGTCAATAGGCACATTCTGTTGTTTTTAAATACATTAAAGTAGACCCACTGATGAATACCCAATCCATGGAATGATTTTATGTATATGTAACTGGGAAGTGAAGAGAGGTCAGTCGAGTCAGATAGCCTGGGCTGCCTTGTTCTAAAACATTTGTAACAGAAACATGTCTAGAGAGAACATCCAAGAAATTTAGGCAGTCCATTCTCTCTTCTCTCAAAGACAGGGGAGCAGAAAGACCAACCTTTAGGGTTATGTTCATTCATTACACGACTCTACTTACTAGATTACCTTTAAATTCCTATTTTCCCTTTTTTGGAGCTAATGCTAGTTGATAAAGATTGAGTAACTGGACTGGTTCTGCTATCTTTCATTAAGTAAGCCATAAAGAATCCATTACCTCTCTTTAGATTGTGAGGGATAGTGATGTCTATTATTTTTCCATCTCTGTGGTCTCAGTAGAAATTTGAGACACGCAACCCTTAGCCTCAAGGTTGATGGAAGGTAAAAGGGTCCATATATTATAATTTTCTCTTGTTTCCCATTTCTAGCAGACTAAATTTTATTGCTGATTTGGTTCTGCTAACATATTTTTATTCCCTGTACAGAAAGCCATGAAATAGTTGGAAAGAGATTAATTTAATCAGGTTTTTGAAAGGCAATGAATGAAGGAGAGAGACATTTTCTAAATGCAGGAAATAATACTTTCTGGGCCACTGGTCAGGATTTTCCAATTTTCAGTTATTTCAGTTATTGTATAGAAAACCATTGAATGCAGGCACATTATAAGTAAGTTTTAGTGTATTTAATGGATCTGAAAACTCCTTGAATTCCATTTATACACCATCCCATTAGTATTTTAGGATTCTAATTGTGCTCCCACAATGAGCTATTCTATATCAGTCGCTGACAGTTGACAATCAGGGTGGCTTAGAAATGAACATTTTTTTACCTATCAAATTAGGCTTTGTATATTTGGTAATTGCTAAATGAAAGACACTGACAAAAGTAATTTGATCGCAATGTGGATTATCAGAATCTGCTTCTCGTTATAAAGCATTTCTAGCAGCCTCTAGGAGAAATACTGGGATTTGCCACGCAACAGATAAGCAACAACAGACACGAAAGTCTACATTTTAAAGTTGGCTGAAGATTTCATATTCCTTTTAATATATTATTCTTTAGATCTTTCTGTTCCACATGGATTGATTGAGATGCATACACTATAGGTAACAGAATAATTGTCTTCTTTTTCTTCCATTGGGACGCATTGTGGCCAACAGGCATGGTTCATGGTATGCTTAATAGATTTCTAAAAACAGTACATTTAGGTAGTGAAATTTTTCCAGGTTCAACATCATAAAATACAATGACCTCTACCTTCCAAATACTTTTTTTAAATGTCATAATCAGTTTCTTAATTACGTAGGCTAAAAATATAGAGCTATACCAACCACAAATCCTAACTCTCTAGTAAGTAGACCATCACGTACAGTATCAACAAGCTTTCAAAATAAGAAGACTTAAAAATTACAAAGTTAATGTTGTCTCACGGGACTTTAAGGCAAATAAAGCCAGACAGAAAAGGAGCAGCTTTACCTAATATTTCTCAGGGGGATAATGATGAATGTTTCTGAAGTCTAATAGAAATGACAAATATTTTTAAAAAATTACTGACTAGACAGGTTCTGAGACAGGGGGACAATTGCAAAGCAATCATTAAAATTATTGTATTTAATGAGACAGGAATAACACAGAAATCAGGGTAATTGCAATCTTTCAGACAATTGTAAATATTTCCTTATATCTCTGGTATGCAGTTCATCACACAGGAAGAATATCAGCAATTAGTTGCTGAATGGATAACTACATGACTTTTTTCCTGCTGAGCTGAGTTTCTGGGAGGCAAGATCTGAGTACTTGCACATTTTTGTGCTTCCAGAATATGGTAATGGAGAAAAAGAGTGATGTCAATCAACTGAAAGTCAATACAATAGGCCTGCATGAGGTGTCTACAGAAGCAAACGAGGGAGGAAAGAAGGGGAAAAACTCAGAAAACAGTACCATTAAGATCAAAATTATCTATAATGCATGCTTTTATAGGGTTTACTAAAGGTCAGATAGCAATATGGGACTGTTTTCATCCCTGGGTTCTCTATTCTGTTCTATAGGTCTACATCTCTATTTTTATGCCAATACTGTGCTCTTTTGATCACTATTGACTTGTAGTATAGCTGAAATTTGCCAATGTGATGCTTCCAGATTTGGTTTTATTTCTTAGATTTTCATTGATTATTTGGGATTTTTTCTGGTTGTTTGCTATATAATGAAGAACTATTTTTTCAAGTCTTTCAAATATGACATTGGTGTTTTAATGGTGAATGCATTAAATCTATAGATCACTTTGGGCAGTATAGACTGGGGAAAAGAAACCCTGTTTAATAAATTGTTCTGGGAAACTGTTTAGCCACAGGTAAAAGACTGAAACTGGACCTGAACTTCTTGCCACTGGAAAAAGTGAAGTCATTTTGGATAAAAGATTTAAATCTAAGACTTGAAATGATAAAAAACCCAGAGGAAAGTTAGGGAAAAACTCTGAACAATATCAGCCTTGAGAAAGAATTCATGAAGTAGACCCCATTGGCAAATGCAGCAACAACAAAAATAAACACATGCAACCTGATCCAATACAACAGCTTCTGAAAAGTTAACAACACAATCAACAAAGCAAGTAGACAACCTGAAGAATGGGAGAAGATATTCACGTGTTACAATTCAGACAAAGAGCTGGTGACCAGAAAATACAAAGAACTCAAGCAAATCAGTTAAGAAAAGGGCAAATGATCACATTTATCATTGGGCAAGAGACATGAGCAAAACCTTTTCCCAAGAAAACAGATGAATGGCCAACAATCACATGAAAAAATGCTCATCAACCCTAATCATCAAAGAAATGCAAATTGAAACCAGATTGAGATATCCCCAGTGAGAATAGACCACAAGATCTCAAAGCTACTAATGCTGGTGGGAGTGCAGAGAAAGAGGTACAGTTATGCACTGTTGGTAGGATTGCAGACTAGTACAGCCTTTTTGGAAAGAAATGTGGGGAATCCTCAGACAACTAAAAGTAGACCTCCCATTGTTCCTAGGATACCATTACTAAGTACCTACTCAGAAAAAAAAATAATAATAATTTACCATAAGAACATTCACACTAGAATGTTTATAACAGCACAATTCACAATTATAAAATGTAGAAACAACCCAAATGCCCATCGACCCATGAATGGATTGATAAACATACACTCTGGAATACTATTCACTCATAAAAAGATGGGGATTTTTCATCTTTTGTATATACCAGAATGGATTTAGAGAACATTCTCCTAACTAAAGTATCTCAACAATAGAAAAGCAAGAATTCCATGTATTTAGTACTAATCTGAAAATATTAGATAGACAACTACAGGCCCTTATGAGAGGTAGACACACAATTACATTCAAAAAGAAGGGAGGGAGAAAGAGGCCTCTGTAAATCCCCACCTATCGGGTACAATGTAGGAATATACAGCACACTTTTTGTTTGAAGGTCTCAACTACAATGCAGACTTTGGACTTCACCTTACAAACACAAATAATGCAACCTAATCATATGTACCCTCAGAGTAACCCCCCAAAAAAATTAAAAAATTGAAAACTGAAATAAGCCACCCAGAAAACCTTGCCCATAAGCAGGTAGAAAGGATACAGTTTAGCTTTTAGATGTTTCAAACAATGATAGAAAGTGATGACAGAAGATGTATCCGCAATTTTGATGGTCATCAGATGAATGTTTTCATGAATTTGTTTATATTGTTCTATAGAATGAACACACTCAGATCTCTGATTTAAAACTCTTAGCATATTCAGACAAAAAAGAAATTCTAATTCTTAGTACAAATAATCAGGTCACTTGACAGGAAACAACTGACTCCTAGCTTCATTCTCTGTTTTCTCCAACATTTGATCTAAACAGAATAATGTTAAAATGCACACGAACAAAAGCTAAGTGCCTTATGAAGATTGTAAAGTCCTAGGTAAACACATGTGGCTTCTGCTATCATTGTTACAAACATTTTACCTTTAATGTGCAGAACATAGGTCATGTAAATTAATTTAAGGCTGGTTTGCTAGGAGTACGCACTGATTTTAATTGCTAGTAATGTTGCGATTCATTTATACGTGCAGTTATGAGTAACGCTTATATTTATAGTGATGATAAGGCAACAGCTTTATGTGAATGCTCCCCAGAAAGAAGATAAGAAAGTTGAGATGAGAGAGGCAGCAGAAACACATGTGCGTTGGCTAACTACACCCATTTTAATGAAACTTAAAGAGATCAGGGAGGTCGTACAGTTGAAGCAATGTCATTCTTTCCACTGAGCTATTCTTTAAAAAGATTCTCAGGAAATTAGCCCCGTTCTACTAAAATTAAACTCATGAAGCTATATAGGCGCTACACTTTAATGCCTCTTCTATTGCTGTTCCTCTTACATATAATCTCATGTTTCTCCATTTTCCTTTTCTGACTGTTTCAAACCAGCCATCTCCTTCGTCCCTGTCTCTAGTGGGCACTCCACTACAATGCCACCCCTGATTCCTCTATGGAAAATATTTGTGTATATATGTATGCCAAAACCAATTAACTCCATTGTTCCCCCTTTAAATATTCTCTTCTTTTAGCAAGTATTATACCTTATTTAATTCTCTGTTCAGGGGTGTGTGTCCAATACCAAACAAAATGCCTAGCACATAGCAAGCATTTAATCAATGTCTAGTAAATGAAAAGCTACACAAAAGGTAATGGGAAGGGCTCAGATTTATGCATCCCTGAATTGATATGTTAGTTCTATCACTAAACGTTAGGTAGCCTTATATTTACATTAAGAATATATTTATTTTCAGAGAGTTTAAGGAAAATAATTGAGGAAAGATACATTAACATACATATAAAGTTTATATATATCTATAAAGTGAAACAATTACTGAGTTAATAACGTGGGTTTGGGTAAATGGATATTTTATGGCCTTATGATCTATCTTTTTCTTGAAAGCATTTGAAAAGTGGAAAGACAGCTGCTGCTTGGCATAGTATCTTACATCAATTGCTGTACAGTTAGTGTTACCTGTCTGCCCAAACTTTTGTTATATGCTACTGTCCATTTACACCCCTAGAGAACTCATAGTTAAGTTGGGGAGAAAGGTTGATATCCACCCAGCTGGTGTCACATGGCCTGAGACCCTGTGGTTGGGACCCAGAGCTTTGGAATCAGATGGTCTTGGGTTTCAATCTCAGCTTCTTTTAACTGCTGGCAGGTCTGAGGAATTTTCCTAAACCTTCTGCACTTTGAACGTCCTGTCCCATCTGTTGAATGAGAATAATAATTACACTAAGCATGAAAAAAATAAAAAAAAGAAAGAAAAGAAAAGAAAAGTGGAAAGATCATTTTGTTGCATTTCTCAATTCCTTGTTTTTAAAATAACACATTCTGAGCCCCACAAATAGCTTGAATTTTGACATTTTAATTAAAGACCATTATACATGAAAAGATATATAGGTCTACCTATATATATCCTTAATTAATTTTTACAGAACCAGGGATACGTATTCAGGTATACTTAAATCTGAACCTTTACTAGTTTCTCTGTGTAGATTTCGACTTAATAAACGTTGAGTAAGTACTTCCTATGTGCTAGGCATTTTGTTATTTATCAGAAACACACGCAATAGTCGAAGTTTTCTATTACTAGTTAATTGAGAAAAGATATGCACACATATCTTCAATTAATATTTCATATATACATATATATCTGAATTGTGCCTTCTACATATGAAAGTTAAATGCCTAGAAGATATTTCTCCAAGAATTTCTATATGTTTCATGTGATACTATGCAGCTTGAATAAAAAGAAACAAAACACATTAAAATATATTTTTGAATTAAAGTGTGATTTTGTGTTATTTTGGGTTTCTATTAAGGACATTTATTCTCAGATAACCTTGAAAAACCTATCCCAATTATTTTCATCATTAGTGTGATTTAGTGAGACAATTACTGAGTTAATTTTCCATGATGACAAAAAAAACCCAAAAAACACTTGTATCTGTTTTTCTAATTTACTTTTAAGAATACCACAAAGCATAACTCTCTAACTTGTTTATGTAGGGCTTGAGTGAAAAAAAATTCAATTGGAAAACAGGAAGGAATAACAAAGTGGGCTTCATTTTGAGTACAGCTTCCAGAGTGTGCAGTGAGGACTGAAATGCAAGGTAAAATTTTTTTACACAGCTCTCAGAGTAAGGACTGAAATGGAAAATACAAAAATATATTGTTATGCAGAGTAGCCATAAAGTTTGTAGTGACCAAGGCCTGTGACCAGCATTTATCTAAAAGCTTCCCAAGTCTAACTTAATTCTCACAAAACCCTCATGCAATAAATATTGTAATTCAGAGACTTGCATAAATTAGAAAACGGAGATAAAATTATCTGAGGCCACATAGTTTGTAAATGTAGAACTGAAATTTGAACAAACTGCTTCTATATTGGAATCTTATAACTTAATACATTGGCAATTTTTATCAAAATAAATACTTTTGTAGAAAAGAAATTAGAAAAAAGAATACTAGCATATTTCTTTAAAATAATAACCATGGCAACATACGTTAAGAGTGAGATAGTCCATCTGTGGGTGGTGGGGAAGAAAGGATTGTGTTTCAGAAGGCTTTGGAGTGTGATTCTTTCAAATACTTGTGGATTAAATAGTTTTAATAAAATTTAAACATTTTTCTTGTAAGTTTGGTAAATAACCCAGGTACTTGAATGAAACTAGCCTAATCTTTGTTGAAGTCTACAAGGAAATTGGAAGACACAACACACACACACACACACACACACACCTGCATATATTAGGCTTCATACACAAATCTATAGGTCTCATTTTCTCTGAGTTGTGATGCAGAAATTCTAAATAAAAGATAAGAGTATAATTCAAAAGACGGTCAAATTAATAATATAAGAAGTTTACATGTCTACAGAACAGGTATGAACTTGCCACAAAATACACAGAGCAAAAATGACCTCTTTTCATTTTCTAAATCAAATTATAGCTGGTTCTATGTTATACTTAGCCATTATCACCTATTCTTTCCTACCCCTAATCCTAAGGTATTACATTAAAAACCTAGTGGTGACATGTTCTGAGAACAAGAATGACTCCAAGCCTTTGATCGTAGTGGTCTCCATTTGTTCTCTTGCTTTTTGTGTTTTAAAGCACACTAGTTCTTGGCATCTTCTAAAGGCCAATGCTCCAGGCAGCTAAGCCATACACTCCCGCTAGCCACACACTGCCTACATTTAGGACATCATACCATGGCCCTCAGGGTGAACACTGCAGGCTACATGCCACATGCCACTTCCATCTGTGCTCCTGTTCCTTCCATGGCATTGGTGTGGGGAGCAGGTTTCTTTCCCTGAAACTGTTGACCTCATTTTCTTCCTCTTTCTGCAGTTCGCTGTTCTGTCTAGTAGCAACCTTTCTTTGGCATTATCCACAGATCCACTCTGGTTTTATTCCTTGATGATCCCTATGCCAAAATACCACTGAAGCCGGTATGTTCTTTGTCTCAGCCCCCAAACAGGAAGACAGTGTTGGTCTGGTGGGCAGAAATGTGGAGATAGAATTAACTGTATCTTAAATTTCTAGACTTGTTTGTGTTCCAAAAAGGGGGAGGAAGAAAAGGGACGTTTGGCCTCTGCAGTCTATCTTCCCTTTAACAGCAAGACTATACCAAAAATAAATGGATTTTTCTATAAGAAATATAGATAGTTTAATATTAGTAAAGACATCAATATAATATATGTCACCTGTATAAATAAGTCCTTAAACATGGAATATTTGATTTCAAATCAAAAGTTTAGCTTATTATCTTTAAATAAGAAACAGGATAATTAATCAAAGTAACTGTGCCTGAACATTAACACAATCTTGGCACTTTAACAGTAGCCAGCAATGAAGAATCTGGAGATCAAGTGGCAATGAAATTGAAAAGCCATTTTCTACAAGTTGTTGAGAATTGAATATTTTCCTTGGCAAGAAGAGGTCCAAAGCCCGAAGAAGTGGTGGTCAGCTGGTGCAAGGTCTGGTGAGTAAAGAGGATTACAGAGTTTCTAAGTCCAGCTTCTGCAATTTGAGCAGCGTTGTTGGTGTGACATGTGGTCAAACAAAAAGAATTGGCCTGTCTCTACTTACCATCTCAGCTGCTTGATCGCAAGCATCCTCATCATTCAAATTTTATCCAGTGGCTATAGTAAACATTTGCTGTGATCTGTTAACCAAAGTTTCATGAAGCTGTAGTGGACAATACCACCACTTGACCACCAAACAGACATCATTAGCTTCTTTTTTTTGGGGGGGAGGGGTTTGTGAATAATTGGTTTTGGAGTGTGTTTCAACTGTTTATCTTTATTTAACCATTGTGCCAAATGCTTTTGATTGTCAAAAAGAATCCACTTTTTTTGTTTTCATCACACATAACAATATTTTGTAGAAATGGTTTACCTTTATATCGTGGCAGCAAAGAAAGGCAAGCTTTGAGATGTTTTCTCTTCTGTCACTTATTTAATTTATGCGTAACTCATCTGCTCATCTTCTTTAACCTTGCCAATTAGTATGAAATGCTCCCATATAGTTGGAATACCAACACCAAACCTTGCTGCTAATTCACACACAGGTTGAGATGAAATCACTTCCACTACAGTTTTCTGCTCATCATTCCCCACCTTGACCTGGTTGTCCATGTGGCTTATTTAAAATCCCCAGAACTGAGTTTTTCAAATCATCAAAGTAATCTTGCAGTCCTTAGCCACACCCTTTCCAAATACTTCATTGATACTTTAAGCTGTGAGTTCTGCATTGGTTCCATGATGGAACTCATATTTGAAAATAACATGGGCTGGCCCGATGGCTCATGTCTATAATCCTAGCACTCTGGGAGGCCATGGTAGATGGCTTGAACTCATGAGTTCAAGACCAGCCTGAGCCAGATTGAAACCTTGTTTTTAAAAATGGCTGGGTGTTGTCTTAAGCACCAGTAGCCCCAGCTACCTGGGAGGATGAGGCAAGAGATTTACTTGAGCCCAAGAGTTTGTAGTTGCTGTTAGCTATGATATCAGGGCACTCTACTGAGTATGATGAAGAGACTCTGTATTAAAAAAAAGAGAGAGAGAGAGAGACAGTGAGAGAGAAAAGAAAAGAATATGAATTTTTGACTTATCTGTGGTTTCAGAGCAAAAAAATTGCTCTAAAAAAAATTGAAAGACAATCACAAGCTAAAAGTGTTATTAATAAAGATGTACCTTTAAAGTAAAAAAAAAAAAAAAAAAAGGACCAAGGATACAGTAATAACAATTTGTTAAAAACCAAGAGTGCAGAAACTATGTATACACATTTTAAGAAAAAACTCTATTAATATTGTAATACTCTAATCACATTTGACTTCTGCAATTATAAGAGACATAAGATAAAATATACAAGTTAACAAATGTTATCAGTAGATATGTATATTGAGTATTTCAATTTTAATGCAGTTTTTTTCCTTAGATGTGTGTACATTATTTAGCATGCTCTGTAGATATTCAGAGAAAAGCCCTAACAATCTAATGCCCATTTTCAGAAAAGACTTAAAAAATAATTTAGCAATGAAAAAAGAAAAGTATCTTAAATTAGAATCTAACATCACCATTAGTGGTTAAACACTACAGTCAATCTTGCTTTATAATGGCAGTTAAAAAAAAATGTTTCACTGGAGCTTACACACGATGTAACATTTCCTGAACCTTAGTGTATGTGATCGCAATTTTTAAAATTTTTGTCTGAAATAAAATACACTATGTATCTACTAATGTAAAATTAATTACACAGTTATGACACTCATAACAGGAAGTGTGAGAGCATGAAAAATTATGTTCAAATGCTATACTTTCAGAGATATAAAAGTGGTCTCTATTACCATATATACCTCACAATCTATACATGTTTTAAATAGTCATAGGAGAGAAAACATTGTTAAATAAATTATCAAGTATTACTATCTTTTACTGGTGAGATATATAATTTTTATTGTTATTGTTATTGTTTTAGTTTCTTTAAAAAATCTACAGTGAGCTCTGAAAAGTTATGTTTGAGAATAAAAATATTTTTGAAATAGTATCACACACTGTAAGACAATGGCTATTCTACATTTCTTCAGGAAAGGTATCATCATCTGAAAATAATATTCAGAGATGATTACAGGCATTGCCTTAATTACAAACAAAATAAGTTCTGTAGGTTTGTTCTTAAATTGAATTTGCATGTAAGTTGGAGCAGGTACATTTACTTATTTCCTATAACAATCTCTATTAGTTAAGTGTGAGTTGTATATAAGTCAGATATTTGTAACTCAGGGACTGTACTGAAAGAAGAATTATTGAGAACATTGAGTAGCCCTAAAGAAATGCTCAGAATGTTATCTTCATTTGGAAGACTGAGGCAGGAATATTGCTGGAGGCCAGAAGTCAGAGACCAAACTTGGCAACATAGTGAGACCCGCATCTCTATAAAATTTTAAAAAATGCTAGCCTGGTATAGAGGCATGTGCCTCTAGGCCCAACCTCTCAGGAATCTAAGGCTGGGGGATCACTTGAGCCCAAGAGTTCAAGATTGCAGTGAGCTATGATCAGGCCACTACACTTGATTTAGCTCAATCAACAAAGTGATACCCTGTCTTAAACACAAAAGAATTTTATCTTCAAGAGATTATGTAATTATGAGAATCTGAAAGTATTATCTATTACATTGAACCTAATTAGATCAAGTTAGAAATATGCTAAATTAGTCTAAATGTAATATAATAGGTATAATTTTAAGAAATTATTAGTGACTTCGACAACAATACTCTGCATTAAGTGTTACTGAAAATGTTACTAAATCTTTCATAAGAGACATTATTTGTTTGGCTGTAAAATGTTTATATTTCTTAGCATTAAAATGTGGAACGTGAAACAATCGCACAGATGGTGAAGCATTGAAAAAAATCTCTCAAAGGATAAACATTATAAAAGGTGGTGGCAGACTATTGCAGAGGTTATAAGTAGGCAATATTAAAAAGAAAATGTGTGAATTTATGGAGAAATTTTTTTCCAGAGAAAAATTTTCATTTCTTATTCTTATCTTCTATATAAAAGGACAGCCAGTCAATACAGTTTTCTATTAAACAGGTCAATATTGAAGTTAGTTACTACTTTAAATTCTGTTTTTTTTGTTTTGTTTTGTTTTTGTTTTTCCAGTTAGTATCTCTGTACCTTCAGGCATGTTATGTAAACCGTCATCTTTAGTTTTATAGTCTTTAAAATAAATACATGAATCTGCTTCACTTGACAAAGGTAACAATTGAAATTCTGCTTCACTTGACAAGGGTAATAATTGAAATAATATGGTACATATAAAGTGCTTAACAAGATACCTTTTGGAATGGTAGTGAAAATAGTATGACTGATGTCAATAATCATTGCAATGAAAAAGAAAAACATGAAAAATGAATTATCTATTAGGCATCAACTCTATTAGGTATCCAATCTACCTATTAGGTATCAATTATTAGGTATCAACATAGTAATGATCTCAAAAGAATTATTATTTCATTCACAAAGTCCAGTATTTTTCTCCATAAACATTAATAATCTTAATAAATGCATACTCATCACATCATTTGTGTATAAAACACATATTTCAAACAATAGCAGCTAAGGTTATGTTAATCATGATGTTCTGAGTATGTAAAATCCTAAAAAAGCAATTGTATTGGTAGTTTTGTGATCATGATTGTCTGATTTTCTCCATCCACCCTGAAGTCTTTTTTGCAGTTCTGTGGCACTTTCCAGGACGATTTCAATGTTAAGATTTAAGTTTGCATAAGCACGAGACTGAGAACTCGGGAAAGATCAAGCAGAGAATATAAAGTGGCTTGCTGTAACAATTTTCTAAGCACTAGCTGGGCATAGCATATTTCTGTTAGATTTTTCCATTTTAGTCATTAGAATTAGGATCTCAATTACAAAGGAAAGAGATAAAGTCAAAAGAGATGAAAGACAGTCTCATAATAATAGTTAGTGTGCAAAAGTAGGTCACCTTCTCTCAGCTAAAGTTAACCCAGTAAGATGTCATTTATCTACTGCAATAAACATAACACAAATATAATTTAGTATATAAATTTCAGGATATAAAGTTCCTGTCCTTCAAATCCTTTGCCCTTTGATCAGGAAATGCAGTCAGTCTTGGACAATATTAAAATGTGATACAAAGATAACAAAAATACAATTGCCTTGCATTTACTAATTTATTACTTGAAGAAGAAGAAACCATACAAGAAGAAGAAGAGGAAGAAGAAGAAGAAGAGGAAGAGGAAGAGGAAGAAAGAAAGAAAGAAAGAAAGAAAGAAAGAAAGAAAGAAAGAAAGAAAGAAAGAAAGAGGTGAAATTGATGTGTGATCAGAAATGGACGCTCCTACAAAGATGCAATGTGTTGTTTTCCATGAAGAAAAGGCAATGTACAGTTTCTAGTGTTATTTCCAAAGTAGAACATTTTCTTTTTATGTCTTCCCTATTATGTGATTTGTGAAGCTTTTGGAATTCTGTAACAACCAGTAATAAAACTTAAAATACAAGATCAGAAGCATTCTGATATATTGTACTCTTTTATGTGAAACAAGAATGACCATTAATCATATCAAATTTTACAAACCTTTGATATACAGGAGAATCACAATTTTGAGAGCCAAGACACCTTCTGAAACACACTGGTTTTGAAAGTACAATAGAGACCCATTGTAGTTTGTTGTTGTCCATAAATTCACATAATCAAGGCCAGAGCGGGTCATTTAACTCACAACAACCAGATCTTCATAAAAGAGGTTTTTTTTTTTGTTGTTTGTTTGTTTGTTTTGGACAGGTAAAGCTCTGTATTAAATGCAATGTGATATTCTGAGAGAATATTTTCTTATTTTCAAAGCTGATGTTTTGTACAATTTAGAAAAAATAGGTTGTTATTAAAGTAGATCACTACACACAGAATACTTTTTCTCTTTCACTGCTTCTTAGAAAGGCAAAATAGGAAGTTAACAATAACACTGATCATAAATACATTTCTGTTTTCTTTCTGGATCCCAGGTTATAAATTAGCATATATATATACTGTCTATTTACTAAAATGAAATAATATAATCTGTACATATTTATATAGGGAGATTGCAAAACTAGATTGTTAAGTACAATAAAGCAAACGGTGCATATTGTTTATTTGAATACATTGTACATCTGCTACAGAAATGAAAATGAATTGCAACACTACTCCAAAATGTTCATCCATAATACTTACCTTTAGAGAATGAATTTAGAATGGAAGCTTTTAACATTTTATTTCATATATTTTAATATGCTTAATGGAACTTTAGATAAACATGCATTTTATTTATAATAAAAAATAATCTAACTTCTAATTACTGCCAATACTATTTTTAGACTCTGCCTAGTCTGATGTGAGGATATCTACTGTTTTTCATTTAAAGAGATGGAAGATAACGATTGTCATCCTGTTTTGCACAGAAAGGTTATAAAGAAATAGTTCCAGATATGAATGATGATAAGCAAAATGATGGAATATTAAACAGAAGGCAAGGTTCATGCCTTAGAAAAAATCTGAAAATACCACTGAGATAAGTAAAATTTGAATTGCAGAAAAGGTTTAATAAAATGTAGCAGGGGGCAGAGAAATAGGGGAAGTGATTAGAAAGGTGACTATAAGACACTTAATAGTAAAGTTCTCTGTTAGGTGTTTGTCACAAAGAGATTGTTGAGCATATGATTGAAGGAAAATTGAAACCATACAAGACAGAATTCATAATGAAGTGGCCGGAACATTACTGCATATTATTCCACAGCGTTTATCAGACCAGGTGCAAGTAAGGTGTAAGGACACAGAAAGGATGATATGTGATATGGATTACACACTTGCATTGGTGATGTAAATGTAGTGAAGGCCTAGAACACTAAGGGCCATCGGTCTTTGAAAAGGCACTGACCAGTCTCCATTGTATGTGTGAGAAAGACCACAGGTGAAAAAATTGCTGTGAGTGAGAATTTGCCAATGATCAGGTCTGGTCATCGATTAGCCTTGAGTGATTATACTGGAGAGGAACCATGACTAAATAGCCAAGTAGATCATGACTTCAAAAAAGTAAATAGAATAATCTCAAATGGAAGTCAACTAAAAGATTATGAGAAAGAAATCTTGGCGATATGGAGGAATAATAAAAGAAAATTATACATAGGACTGGTTTCAGAAAATTTTGGAATAAATCCACATGCCAGTAGAAAATGGATCAAGTTATGTTAGTCTTCTCAATTTGGGTATTATTTCTTATTTTATGGATTCTACTCTTATTATTTTCTTTCTTATTTCAGTATTATTTAGCTTTTCCTTTCAAACTGCTCACCATGGAAACTTGGCCACAATTTTAGATGTTTATTGTTCTCTAATATAAATATTTAAAATTGTAAATTTCTCTCAAGTCATTGCTTTAGAAACATCTTAATTTTTTGATATGTTTCTACTATTACTGTGTTTTGCTGTTATTCAAAATGAAGTGCTTTCTGTTATGAAAACTTTGAATCATGGATTAAGTGTGGATTTTTGTTTTTTTAAATTCCCAAGTGTTTTGCAAATTTACTAGGTTTCTTTTGGTAGCTTATTTTTTAGTTTAATTTAAGCATTGATACCTTCTTATGGCTCAACATGCTGTCTAGTTTGACTACAAGATACACCTGAAAGGAATGTGTACTTTGCAGAAGTTGTATAATAGTGTTGGGTTAAAATAAATTATGTGGTGTGGTTGTTCATGTTTGTCAGATCTTCTATGTCTTTACTTATTTTTGCCCAATTCTTTTTTATTAATTGTATTTTTAGGTCAAAATTATAAAACTTTGCATATCTGCATTATCAGTCATGTTTAAAGGAAATTAAAGGTTTTCCTTCAAGAGAAGGAGACAAAGGAAATGAAGGAGAAACTCCCAAAACCATCACAATCTGCCTTTCCCCTCACTCAGGAGACAGACGCTCCTGACAAAGCACCTGCTTCCCCAGCTTTTTCCTCCTCCCTTCATCACAGCTCTGAGGATTGGCTTTGCTCTTTTCTCCTTTTAAATTAAATTTAAATTTAAATTACTTTCTCCTTCTTCTCTGCACAATGAATTTCTCATGTTTTTCAAGATCTACTTTGCATATATAGTAGAACTTCTGTAAGTTGACCACCCGAGGAACTGCCACAAACTGGTCAACATATGGAGATAGTCAATGTAGAAACTAGACCTGCTGTACTGATACGTAAATGTGATGCATGACATGAAAATTAGGTCAACTCAGGGAGGTGGTCAATGTAGGGAGGTGATCAACTACGGAGGTTCTACTGTATTTTTCCTCTTCCATGAGTATTGCTCCATCCCTCATCAAGGCAGAGATAGTTAATGCTTTCCCCATGGCTTCTCACAGATGGTATGGAAAACTCAACTGGTACATTTTCTTGTAAACGACAACTGCCACTTGTTTGTCCCTTTTGCGTTATGAGCTATAAAGACAGTGGTCTTTTCTTGTGATTTTCTAGTTCTTCAAGATCTAGAGTGATTGCAGTCAATAACATTTTCAGATGAAAATAATGAATTGTAGATTAAGGTGTAGATTAAGGATAATGTAGAGGGGTTTTTTTGTTTGTTTTGTTTTTTTAACACTAGAGTGGATTTGCTACCAGACAAGTAATAGAGATGTTATGGATGAAAACGACATAACAGTGGTAAAGTAGGGTGTAGAGAGGAAGATGACTAAGAGGGTGTGGGTAAAGGGATTTAGCCATTGAATAAAGATGGGGCATATCAGGATAGGTAGTAGAAAGCAAAGATGTTGTGTGAATTCTAATGTCTCTTAACTTTGTCAGATAAGTTATATTTCCAAGCTATTCCAAGAACTGTAACTTTCTGCTGCATAATAAACAAAGATTTTTAAGAAAAATATTTGTTTATAAAATTTTCTTTTCTTCAATTTTTCTTTTCTTGGTAATTAAAAACCAAAAATGAAGCACTATAATCATTTTTTCATGTATAAAAAAATATATAATGTCTGCACAAGTCTCTTTCCCCTGTTGTGTGTCTCCGACTTCCATTTAAACAAATTTTTTAAATGTATTCCTATTTTTTATTTGTGTGCTGATGTGTTTGTAGGTTTCTCTGGGTGGAAGAAGCAAATTTGCTATTTTCAGAGTTCCAAAATCTTACACCTGGCTTGAAACAGAATTCTGTCTTAACATGTAGAGGGAAGTTCTGTATCTTCTTCCCCTAAAGCCCCACTGAATCATACAGCAACATACCAGACTAACTCTCTGGAAGTTAGCTGACCCTAAACTTCAAGAATAGAACTCTGAAAACTTCCTCTTTTATTGTTTTTGTGATCTGATTCATGCATGTCTTCTCAAAACAGACACATACACACACACAAATTTTCTCTTTCTAAATCTCTCTTTGTTCCTGCTTCTCTCTCTCAAAACTAAGGATTTTGTCTTTGTGTGCATAATTTTAATCTATGTTCTTTATCCACCCTTAGACTGCTATTCTTGCCACACGTTGCCCCTTCTCTGGAATTCAGCTTCTATAGTTACAGTTAACTGACTTTCCCAAATACTTACACTAACCTGTGTATTACATAAACTATCTCTGCACCTAGGAAACCCCGGGTGTAAGAGATAAGGTATCTTTGTTGTTTGCTGGTTATATTTTATCTTCTTTCTGGACATCTTATAATTGAATACTTCATTGCTATATACCCCAGCAGGAATCCATAACCCCAACAAAAGAGCATTTAAATCAATCTGAAAGAATGAGGCTCACAACTATAACTTTTCTAAACTTAAAATATATTGTTAAAGACTACAAGAAATCCACTGTATTCTTCATAGTTTTATGAATGTTGCAGAAGTTAAGCATCTCTTGACTTGGCCAGTGGGTAAATCCTCTACGCCATTGCCAGAAATCTTGTAATGCAGCAGATGGCAGATGTAGCAAACAATAACATACAATGAGGGGGCCAGGCTGGTTCCCTAACCTTTCATCACCAGAAATCATTCTCATTGTTTAGCTCTGCATCTGCAGCCTATTTACATGGGAGAATTGACTCGCTGAATGTTTATGATGTGCTGAGCTGGAGCAAGACACAAACGGCTCAGATTTTTCTCAGATGACCGTTCCGTCTACCACATTAAGGTCAGTGCTTTTAGGTTTCACTGGTATTATTGTTATTATTGTGGTTGCTATTCCCTAATGCACTTTGAAATACAACTCTTCAAATGTGAACTCATAAACATAATGTCATTTTATCTAACTTCCTCTGAACTTGTGATCTTACAGCTGTTGGGTAAATCCACTCTAGCCAGTATCACAAAAATCACAGTATATTCTGACAGCTTGTGCTCGGTTTTCATTCTTCCTGTATGAAATATAACAAGGACCTTAACTGTCAAGTGAATTCTATTGTGCTACCTTGGGAAAAGTTCTCTCTGGAAAAATAAAACTTGTCAGGGAAGCACGCACTTGCAGAAACAGATTGAGGGTCTCCATTTCCAATTTTTCTACTGACCCCCAAAACAATCTCAAGCAAATTACCTAAATTTCTTCCCTCCGGCTTCCTTTTTGTGAAATGAAAACACAATTATTTATTATTTTTATCTCATGCTGCACACATGTTAGGTTCACTCATTTTACCAAATGATCTGGCAATACCAAGTTCACTTTGGTGCAATATGCAAAGTAATGGTTATGTTAATAGTGTCAAAACGGGAAATAATCCCCTTCAGTAGGGTTAAGATGCATGGGGAAATACAATAACAGAAACAGCTATCCTTGGAACCAAGTAACTTTCCAGATCTATACTAACGTATAAATTCTCAGAAGGAATGCTGGTCATCTGTTACATCAGCTGTGGAGGTCAAGGCTGAATATATAGAATCGTACAAGAAGAAACTCAGAAGTCTAACAGATGAGTGATTTTGTATTATGTAGAACCAGCCCCCTGTTTCTTTTTAATATCACAAATGTGTACATGTTGTGTTAAAGGCTAGTAAATTATCACAAAACGAAGAATATTTTGAATCAATATTTAAGCCAACAATAGAAATTATCAACACTCTTAAAAAAACCCTCTTAGGTGCTAACATAATCACAACCAATACCCTTCTCTATCTCAAAATATAAATAGCTGATGTATGGAAGTTTATAGTGGTTGCTTTGGGTATGTCTTTAAACTTCCTTGTGGAATTAATCTGTGTTGTTATATTTAGCAGTAAACTGTTATATTTTTATTAATTAGATTCCCATTAAGTTAATTAAGCATATTGCTATTATATCTTTTGGATATTTGATATTTGTATTATTTGGAGCAATTGTACATAACCCTCCTACACATAATTTTAAACATATCTTTAGGGATAAAAGTACATATATTTCTGTTCAGCACATACATAATTACCAAATAACTTTAGCTGATATTGCCAAAGAGATTTAAGCTCCTGGACTGGTTTATACTCGATCAACAGTACATAAGTGTTATACTTTTTTTTTCAATTTTGTCAAAACACATTATTATTAATCTGTTAAATTTCAATTTTCTGGTAAGCGTTTACTTCTATCTCATTACAGTTTTAATTGTCACTGTGATGACTAACAACTAGCTTTTGGCTCTGTTGGTTATCATTTTACATGTTTTTTGCTATGTCACCAATTTTCCTCTATCATGTATTTTTTCTTCTTTGGATTTTTTTGGATTTAGTTCAATTTTTTTTTTTTCTTTCTTTCTTTTTCCTCCCAGTTCTTTCAGACTGAATCTTGACTTTTAATCTCTCTCTCTCTCTCTTTCTCTCTCTCTCTCTATTACTATCTCTATCTCTCTCTGACATTCTTGCTTTCTGACTCTTACTCTGTTGCTCCAGGCTGGAGTGCCATGACCTCTGCCTCAGCCATAGTAGGCAGCCTCAAAATCCCAGGCTCAAGCAATTGTCCTGACTTATCCTTGGACCAAGAGGCTGAAACTATAGGTGCCTGCCACTGCACCTGACTACATTTTTTAATTTTTATTAGAGACAGAGTTTAGCTCTTGTTTAGTCTGGTCTGGAACTCCTGAGCTCAAGCTATCCTCTTGCCTTGGCCTCCCAGTGTGCTAGGATTACAGATGTGAGCCATCTAATATCTGGAGCTTTGGTGGGTCTAGTGTCTATTATTTCTCAATCTTTGCTTTTATATATACATTCTTAATTTTTATATAAGTGATTATTTTTTGTTGCATTATGGGTGCTGTAAAAAGAAATTATTTGTATATTTCCCCATAGAGGAGTTACTTTGGCTTGAGGTAGGCAGTTAGATCGAGGAATTTTACTTTATTAGAGTTAAGGACTAATGCAATTCGACTTGATTTTCCATGTACTTTTGTAACTAGAGCTATTTTATTTCTGGGTCCCAACCCGAAGTCTTAGGTGTTTTGCAGAGATTCTCCTACTTTTCAGTCTTTGATCTCTAATTTTAAAAGTGTTTAACGTCATGAACTAGTTAAAATTTCTGTTTATGTTTTAAATCTGCCAGCTCTCCCTTCCAAATCAGCAAATGCATTGAAAAAGATTGAGTTAAGGACTCGATTTTCCTTCTCTTGCTGAGCTCACAGCTATGTCTTATAAGGATGTGTGTGGCATTCCAATGTCTTTAATTTTTAGCATCATTTTCAGCATTTATAATTCTCAAGAAAAGTGTTAATTTAAAATAAGTCCATTTCTTTTATTCCAGAAGAAGAAAATTGACCTTCTTAGACATTTTTAAAAAGTTTTATTTACTCATTAGCTTCGGTCATATTGGTCAAAGTAGTATCAGTATAAATAGTCTATAACACATGGGGAAAAATTTGCTATAGTACAGTAAAAATAGAGACATTTTATAATTATCTATTAAAAATATATATCCACTTAAGGTAGAGCTTTCTTTATTCCAAAAATTAGGGCAGTCTCTAGGTCAGTATCCTCCTTTCAAACTTACAACAAAGAGGAAAATGGCATTTTTAGTCTATTATAGATTGAATAAGTTTACTATAGATATGTTGAAGTCCTAGCCCTAAATATCCTTATTTGTAAATAGGGTCTTTGCAATGTAACCAAGTAAAAATGAAATCATCAGGGTGGCCCCTAACCGGATATGACTGATGTCCTTATAAAGGTACACTGCTGTGTGAAGATACTGACACATAGAAAGTGAACCAAGTGAAGATGGGGACAGAGATAAGACTTATGTGGCCACAAGCCAAGGGAATCTTATATATACCAGAAGTAGGAGAAAGCAAGGAAGGATCTTCCCATAGAGCCTTGGGTGGGGATATGGCTCTTCTAAGAACTTCATTTCAGATTTCTAGCATCCAGTACTGCGAGAGAAGACATTTTTGTTGCTTTAAGCCACCTACTTGAGATGCTTTGTATAGCAGCTCTAGGAAATCATTATACACTCATCTTCTAGGTGTTTTACATATAGATTATGTAAAACTATGCTTTGGAAACTACAAATGCACTTAAAATTTTACATTGCATAGATGTGAGAAAATATAGAAAAGGCATAGGATAAATAAATATAACCATAAAATGCCATGCTTGAAATTTGAGCAATTGCAATGAAGAATTGGAGAGGAGATAATAGGAATTTTTGTGTAAAAGAATAAGAATAAAAATAATAACAAAGTAACAAAAATAAGAAATAGATTCAGGAAAATATATAAATTTCAGACCTACTTCTGGCTAAGCACTTTTTCAACCATGCTGTAGGTAAACTAAACTATTAATTAAGGTTTGTTAAAACCAAAATATGTGTTTAGGTTAACAGTTTAATGACTTACATCTGTTTAATTCTGATCATCATGTACATTCTGTGATTTCAGTGGTTTTCTCTGTATTTCCAATTGTCAATGCTTCCAATGAAGCAGATGGACAATATTGACAATGTAATCAGGATGCTGATGCCCAGAAAATATAGGTCACTCAAGAAGCAGTCTCACAGAATGGGGACAGAATAAGTTTTCCAACTCTATTGACATACTGTGCATTGCAAGTTGAAACTCCAATTTGCATGAAATAGGGTAGAGTTCACAAGCAATTGGAAGTATTAAAAAATGTTTAGACATCTTTTATATAAAGTTAAGGGCTGTCAGCCATTTCTATATTTTCAAAATTTTAGCCTTGTTTTGCTTTGCTCTTTAAATATATTCAGAAGAAAAAATATTTATAACATAAATAGATATTTTGTCTTTCATACTACACATGGGTTTCAACATTAAAAATGTCGTTTTTGGAGGATAGTCTATTTTTATGGATGGTTATTTGACTTCTTTTGTTTTCTTCCTTTTTCTCTTTTTCCCATTTATTCCCTTTAATATATTTTCTTATTTTCTTCATTTATTTTTTACTCCTATTTTTTTCATAAGTGCATTTTAGGTGGAAAAGGCCCTTTGATTTAATCTTCACAAAATACGTGGAGACATTAGCAGATGATTATTTTAAGCTGTTCATAACCCACAAAAAATGAAATGACAAATTTGTGCAGAACAAGATCAATTATATTTGTACAATGACATTTCAAACAGAAATGTTAAATACTTGAATCTATGACAATGTAATCACAACAGCTCTTATTCAAAAGTTCTCAACTTTCTCTTATTTGATTATTAAGGTTAACATTTTCATAATATGTTTAGCTTCTATTGTCTATCTTTCATAGGGGAATAAAATAGTAGGAGTTTTAAATAACAATACTACTGTGGTATTTACTAATTAAAAAGTTGCAGATTGTAGAAATGAGATTTTTTTTATACTGAGAGTTGAATTATGAAAATCACTCTATAACATACCAGAGGACTTATAATTCTTTCTTTCTATCATCTGAAGAATAAAAGGGTACTAAGCCACCAGGATTTGAATAATTTATCTATTAGATGTGACTAAATGAAATGAACACATTTATACACATGCTGATTATTCATCCCTCAAAACCAAAGAAAAACAATGTAGATCACAAAGGCAAACCAGGATGATTTTCATCCAAACCCTGCCCAGTGGAGATGAAACCCACCTACAATTTTGCCTGCAAATACAGATAGAGAAAAGGTGATTTTAGCCAATTTCCTTAAGAATCTGTGGTCCCATAAGTAAGGCTGTCACTGTTATAAGAAAGATGTCCCAGTGTATCTTCAGTTGATGCCAGTAAGCAATGCATTCCTTCAATTCCCCTTCTCCCTTCTATTCTTATTCCATGATTGGCAAGGAACAATTGCTTCCCATATGAAACTCTACTTCAGAAGAGAGAATATAATGATGAGGCCTACAAAAATTATCCTAGGCGCATAACCACAATTTATTTTTTCATAGAAATGTTTATGTATGGCCAGGCACGGTGACTCACACCTGCAATCCGAGCACACTGGGAGGCTGAGGCAGGTGAATGGCCTGAGCTAAAGAGTTACATACAAGCCTAAGCTAGAGCTAGATCCAATCTCTAAAAAACAGTCAGACATTGTGGTGGGTGCCTGTAGTCCCAGCTATGCAGGAGGCTGAAGCAGGGGGATCACTTTAGTCCAAGGTTGCTGTGAGCTATGATGTCATAGCACTCTACCAAGGGCCACAAAGTGAGACTCACTCTTAAAAAATTAATAAATAAATAAAATAAAGAAATGTTTATGTATACATACAAGCACAAATTTTACATTCTATACGTTTGTACAAAAAACACAATATAATATGATTTTAATACTCTAGACTATAAAGCATATGTAGTTTGCAATGTTTTGCAAATTGTAGGAATTCAACAAATACTTTTAATGTGAAAGTCATGACTGGTGAATTAATGTATTTGATATCTTCTTTGTTTTACCACGTGCTAGTGTGATTTCTACAGAAAATAGTTAATCATTGTTTGGAAAAGAAAAAAAAAAAATGGAACCAATGTCATTGAGCACTGACTGCCTACCAGACATCATGCTAGGTGTTTCACATATTGTCACACAAAAGCTCATATCACCTTCAGTATTGATGTCTCATTTTGTAGATTAAAAATAAAATAACTGAAACCTGGGTATATTAAGAAATCAACATGATTAGTAAATTATAGATCTAGAGTTCAAAAAGAAGTCAGACTGGCTGTAAAACCCAGGCACTTTCTACTGTGGCTCATTTATAGCTGTATTAAAGCTATGATCTGTAAAATGTGGCATGCACATCCCACGGGAGACATTCAAATTTTCCAGTGGTGTGTTGGCATAGATAGTTTTGAGAATGTTTCTTTCAAATCCTATATTTCCATTTCATTTTGACCTCAAATTGAGAATGCACTTGGTTTGGGGTATTCTGCTGATTCTCCTATCCTCACTCCTCTTTCAAAGTAGCTCTTTTAGCCACTTATAAAAATATAGCCCTTAGAATTCTCACATAGTGTAATACTGTTATAGCCCATGTTGCTCAGAGTCCACAAGTTTCTGGTCTCCAAGCAATTCAAATATAATTGTTAAGGAATTCTTCATTAATCATAGCACCGAAAACCCACAATAGGCTTCACGTCTTTCCTGTTTTATAAATATTTCCAATATGGGTGGAAAATGGCATTAGAAACAGATTTTTTCACAAATTATAATGCAATTAATTAAAATATATGGATCTTACATTTGTCAACTGAGCAAAATCTTTCCCTTAGTATTGAAAAAAAATGAATGATTTGCTTGTATAAGGGGAACTCAGGAAAACCAATTAAATAAAGAATGGGTAAAATATTAAAGACAGTGGTAATATATTTGACTGAGGGAACCAAGGAATAAAAGGAATTTTCATTTTGTATATGGTTCAGATTCCAAATACTCAAAAGCAGTTGCAAGTCTGTTTAGAAACACCTGCCTGTTCCATGGCATTCACTCCCTGCATTTTGGTCCTTCTCACTAACAACCTGGAGGACACTATCCTTGCACCAACATATTGTCTGAATTTGCAGGTCAAAGAATTTAGTTAAAATACCTTTCAATCATGTAGTAAGATAGAAGCAGATTACCAATATTACTGCATTGACAGATGAATATAACAGTAAATATTAGATGATCTCAAAAATTTCTGAGCATGCATAAATGTCATTAAGTAAAATAGTAATGAGGATGATTAATAATCATTACTTTGGCCCTGGTAAAGATTTTTTTTTCTTCTTCTTCTTTTTTTATTTACTTTTTGTTGTTTTTTTTTTAAATAAACTTTCTGGCAATAAAGTAAGTAACAACTTCCAGGAAAATGATATTTTTGTAAATTGGTGCTTTCAATAAGAATTAAGGAGGATGGAATAGAGTATTAAGCTATTAATTATTAAAAATAAAATTTGAGATCTGATAGTCATATTTTATATATAATTTGTAATGAATTTACTTAAAAATCACTTATGTGAATAAGCTTTTCAATACTTTCATTTATAAAAATGAGTATTGGAAATATAATTTATGATCTACAAGTTCTAGTAGGAGAACAAATTATATTCCTCTAGGAGTATAGGACTATTTAGGGAAAAATAATCCATCCCATTAAGAAATGCATTATTAACAAAATTAGTAAATTTCAATGTTTAATAATATGTATAGAATACACTTATAGTCATAGTAACTTTTTAAACATCATTTCGGCGGTGCCTGTGGCTCAAAGGAGTAGGGCGCCATCCCCATATGCTGGAGATAGTGGTTTCAAACCCAGCCCTGGCCAAAAACTGCAAAAAAAAAAAAAAAAAAAACATCATTTTTACATATATTTGTATTATATAGGCATATAAGTCCACATGCTACAGCTGTATAATTATTACTGCAGGGAGGAATGTAATGGTGGTCAATAAACATTTGGTCATAAAATTAGATTAAAATAAAATCATGAATGGGGTGCAGAAAGAAAGGAATTAGTTTGAGGAGAGAAAGAAGAGATTTAAATGTGTACCACTATAAGAACTCGTTCATCTCCTTTTTTTTAATGGAGGTTATCAAATCTCAACATTTGTTATTCATTCATTGTTATTCATTTAGTATCTTTAAAGATTGATATAACAGTTTCATCTTTAAACATTGACATTTACAATACACTAGAAACTATATTCCTTATAACTTTTAAACTAAAAAGAAGAAAATAAAGATGACACTTAAAAAAATCAGTGCGAGGACACCTGACCTTTAACCTTAGGAGACAAACGAGAACAAAAAGCTTGAGTGCTACTGGTTTAAGAAAATAACATATAACACAGCTAGGCAACTGGGAGTTTGCTTGACCCAAAGGATCTAAGTCAAATGTGGCTCCGTAGGCTCCCAGATGATAGAGAAGAGCAACAGGGCCTGTGAATATCCAGGCAATCAAAGAATGAAGTGGTTATATCTTTTAAAAACTGTTTTGAAGTTTTATTTTTTTATATATATTATAGATTACATTTATACACAGAGGAATATTTAAATGGGGATAATGATTTGGTAAAGACTATAGAAAGATTTCACGTGTATGTGCATATATTATATTGTGAACTGAGAGCAGTCACAGGTAGCATTAGACTTTAGTAGTTGAAAACCCTCTAATTGAAAACTTGCGTTAACTTATTCTGTTACATTAAACTTTGTTTATTGATTAAAATTATTCAAATGTGTATTTCACCCAATATACCATCCATATTGAAACATTTTTAATAATGCACCTTAAAATTGACATTTTCTAGTAGTAGTCACAATGCTCATTTGCTGAAGAATACAGATGTATTTTAATTTTTTCATTTAATTACACAGTACACAAATGCTGACTTGAGATCTATTGCATATGAATTTTCTCTCACAGTTACACTTCAAAAAAAAAGAAGAAAAGAAAAGAAAAAAATGAATCCAGAGAAAATGTTGCAATCACAAAATGGAACAAATTCTTATCAGTCCTTCAAAATTTCATTCTAACCCATTCATTCTCATATGTTGCAAAACATCTTCTTTACGTTGTTTGAGGAGACTGGCCCACAGGGAGTTTGTAATGCCCAAGTGCTGTGCAGCTTACGGCCAGCCAGGTTTGCTATGCCAGAATTAAAACTATGACCAGATTGAAGGGCATTATTCAAATTTCTCTCTGTCCTGTCCTTCTGAGAACCAGCCTATTATTTCATTATACCCATGATAACTCTATTTCCTTTATCAAGATAAAATATCTATGGCTTAGAGAAGTTAAAATTGAATTGAATGTGTTTCACTCAAATTCTTCTGTTAAAGCTGTAAGTATATTTGGATAGTCCTGAAAGTGGTAATTCAAGGCAATAATTAAGGTTAAATGAAGTCATAAGGGCAGAGCCCTCTGATTAGTATCCTTATAAAAAGAGAGAGAGACACCAGGGATGCATGTGCCCAGAGAAAAAGGCAGGAGAGGGCACAAGGAGAGGATGGTCATCTCCAAGCCAAAGAGACAGACCTCAGGAGATACCAAATATGTTGGTACCTTGATCTTGGACTTGCAGGTTCCAGAACTTTGAGAAAATAAATTTCTGTTTTTAAAGGCACCTAGTCTATGGTGTTTTTTGATGGTAGCCCAGCTGATAAATATATACAGTCACTGAAGTGTTAAGAGGCAGAGCCAACTCTGAGTCATTTCTTATTAACTCAGAACATGGATCTAATAAATACTTTGTAGTAATTTTAAGCAGTTGTCAAAGAACAAATTTTCTTCCCACATTAACAAGCAAGACTGGCCTTCCATAAAGGTTTCTAGTACCTTGCTCCAAGTTGCACAGGTATAATGTGGCAAGGCCTGGATTTACATCAGGGCAAATGGATTTTTAACAACTTCATTGCAATTGCCTCAAATATTAATGTTGTACCTGCTGCGAGTGGAATTATAGAGAAATACCAACACACTGAGTTCAAATTAAGCAAGAGTCCTTTATTGGGCCAGCCAGTCAAGAGTAGGCTCACGCCGCAGTCTCTTGAGTCCCTTGAAGCCCTTGAAGTGGGGGTGCAAGATTTTTATATGGCACTTGAAGTGGGAGATGAGAAGCCCTAGCATAAGCAGAATGTTACAGAAGCTATCATAGTATCTGCAAGGTTACAGTTATGGGGAGGGGATGCTTCTTACAAGGTGGGCTAAAAACTGCACACAGACAGACTAGACAGACTTATGACAGGATTGTGGTTTTTCACAAGATTTTTTCAGTTGTCATAGGATTCTGCAGCTCTCAGCTAAATTTCCTTCCTGTTTTGCAGGGTCGTTGCTTTCTTAAGGGGTTTTTGCTTCCAAAGTGGGGGTTGGGGTGTCAAGCTCTTAACAAAATGGAGAAAGTCTGGTTCACTTGCTCAAAATGGATGGAGTTAGGGCATCACGCTAACATGTCTTATTTATATTCTCCTCCTTAATTTAAAAATTTACAATTTGCGTAGAGTTAACCTTGTGAACTAAACTCCTATTATTATAAAAACAGGTTTTCTTTAAGACTCCCAAAACATTTAAAGGCAGGAGTATTAGAATTAAAGTTTTGACACCAAAATAAAAAGAATCATTATTACTTTTATTTTCCATGGTATTAATATCATTCCTTAATATTCACCCCTGAATATTCTTTTGAACACTGACTAGGCATTATTGCAGGTCTTCAAGATACTCACAATGTTGTAAAATTATTGGAAGTCTAAATCATAAAAATTTAAAATGACCGCATTCCTGTTAAATGACTAAGATCTAGTTAAATCAAGTCTTATTCAAGGAAAAATATAATAATCAAATGTGCATGATTGAGCTCATAATTAAAGACCTCCACTATGTCCAATTTTTAGTATCTGAAAGCAAATTATTTTCTAATTTAGCATTAATATTGACAAGGGATGGCACACACTTGTTCACATTAGACAGGCCTACAGCAGGGGAGAAATTAAAAAAAACAAAACAAAACAAACAAACAAAAAAAAGCTCAAGTATTTTTCAGTCACAAAGACCAGAGAGACAACTTATAGATTCTCACAGAGGATAATCAAATATGTTTCTTCTTCAGCTAACTTTTGCTAACTACAAAATACTCTTCCCTATTCATTTAAAAACACAAGAGAGACTATAATTTGCAATACAAAATCAAATAAAACTTAGTGTTTCTTCCTGTAGCAAATTTAAGCAAACAAACAAATGATAATTTAATGTCAGTGAACTAATTACAGCATTTATTATATCAAGTTGTACTTTTCCACCATGGTCTGCCTGGGCTTAATTAAATCTCTGAAAGTAGGATGGGCTTATGATCTGAAATTCTAACAATTGAAAAGTCAGACCACAGAGCATGCCTAGTTATTTATGCTGCATGCAAGCAGCACTAAAGTCAGTGCCTAAAAATTAAGTTAGTGAAACACCATAAAAATCAGTAAAGATCTGAAGATTTGTCTGTCTCACTTGCCTACTCTGCCCACAGCCCTCCTAAAAGATAACACCTATGCTAGGTCCCCATGTGCTCTAAACCAAAACAGCCTGGTAGGTGATGGCAAAAAGCTATCAGATAACATGGGCTAGGTATTGAAGTGATAAAAATATTAGCAAAAAGAAGCTAGACAGGTGGGCCTCAATGATCTGCAAACTTTTCAAGGCTTTGCTTATGTATTTGCCTGTTTATTAGGCTTGTTTTAGAGCATCTACGTTTCACGTGTATGGGCTGTGGACAGCTTCTCTTGGCTTGCACTGACTTCTTCATATTGTGCACTTGTACCTGCAGCAACTCTTGGCTTCAGAGTTCCCCCTGTGATTCCCTTAGGGTAGGGTCAGTTGACTGCAAGAGTATATTGTGAATCTATCTTTAGAAACAGCTTGCCTCAGGAAGATTAATAGCACCAAATGAATTTTTCTGTGTGCAGGAATTGGGTAAGAAGCAATAGCAATATTCCTAGAAACAGGAGCTGTGCTGTGTACCTCTGTCTGTGTGTGTAAGGAAGAACACTTTCCCCAAATAAGGTTCCCTTGAGTTAGATAAGGGATTTTCAAACTATTACTACTACTATTTGTACAGCCCATGAGCTAAGAGTTGTCTAAGACACTATAAAATACACAATAATGACAGTAACAATATGCCTGCCTGCATGTGCCCAGCAAAGCCTAAAATATATGCCCTCTTACAAAAAATGTTTGTAATAATCAGCACTATGAATTACAAATCAAAAGAAACTACCCCTGAGAATACTTATCCAAACCATCAGCTCAGAGCTGCTTTGGGAAATTGTTAGACTTGGTTTGCAGGCTCCAAAGCAGAGAAGTTTTTAATTAAGCAGTAAAGATTGGCCATAAAGACACCACCATTGCTTCTGTAAGGCAGAGATCCCGCTGCTTGTCCCATCAATATTATCAATGCTCAATGCTGTTCCTGGAACTGCTTTGGCTGGCTAGTGCCAGAGATGAATTTTAGAGCTTACTGATTCCACCACTCTCGCCAAAATGGATTGCCTACCATCACCGCACAACTAGCTTCTGATTTAATAACTTTGATAGATTGGATGGTTCATGGAATGTCATTCATCTTCCTGTGTTCAAACTGTATTTGTAGACAGGAAAATAATATTAATAAGTGTTCTCTGTGGTGGGCATGGTGGCTTATGCCTATAATCCTAATACTCTTGGAGACCATTCTTAAAGGGTGATTGCTTAAGTTCAGGAGTTCAAGACCAGGTTGGGCAAGAACGAGACCCTGTCTCCACTAAAAATAGAAAAAACTGAATCCAAGAGGATCTCTGAGCCCAAGACTTTGAGATTGCTGTGAGCTATGGTGCCATGACACTCCACCAGAGCAACAGAATGAGGCTCTTGTCTCAAACAAAAACAAAAACAAACAAACAAATAAGAAAGTGTTATCTATGTTAGCTACTGTTGTTATTGAAGTACTTTTCATTCCAGGTACCAAAGGGGTGATTCTGAAGTACTTTTCATTCCAGGTACCAAAGGGGTAATACCATATGCAACCAATGTTTTATTTGAGCATGGAGCATAAATGAAAAACAAAAACAAATTGGTCAAAAAAGAAAAAATGGATTAGATTTGCAGAAAGAAACATGGTAAATTACCTTATCCCTCAGAAAGGAGTACCTGAAGACATTTTAATTCCTGTCATAATACTTTTGGGGTTCAAGTTCCTTGTCCTTAGATTTCCATGAGACTACTTTTTATTTTTCAGTTTGATACTTTGTGATATGAAGTAATAGGAAAGAGATTGTTTAAATCCAGGAAAGTTCTAATTGGAAATCTTCCCTGTTTCTTCCTATTTACCTCCCATATTATCTAGGAATCTTATGGCTATAAGCAACAGAAACACATCAAACACTTTTAAAAAAGGATTTGAGGAGTCTCCTATAACCCAAAGAGACATATGAATGATAGAGTTCCTGAAAATAACTCCATCAGGACATTTCTTAAACTAATAGAGGCCATCCACAGCAAACCCACAGCCAATATCGTATTGATAGGGGGAAGAGGGAAAGGGGAGTGCAGGGAGGAGGGAGGGGGGCAGAGGGAGGGTGATTGGTGGGATTACACCTGTGGTGCATCTTACAAGGGTATATGTGAAATTTAGTAAATGTAGAATGTAAGTGTCTTAACACAATAACTAAGAAAATGCCAGGAAGGCTATGTTAACCTGTGTGATAAAAATGTGTCAAACAGTCTATAAAACCAGTGTATGGTGCCCATGATCGCATTAATGTACACATTTATGATTTAATAATAACAGGAAAAAAAAAAAAAATTCTGGCTCCCACATTACCACAGGTGAGAGAATGATTTGTCAAATATTCCCCACCAGGGGTTGCCAATTTCCCATCATCCTTTTAATGTTTTCTTACTGCTTGTCCTCAATCCCAAAGGCAAGAAGTCTGACATTTATTATGGTAACTTGCCACTTTCAATACCAATCTCTATATCAGTCAACTATTACTCAATAACATTACATAATGTCACCCCAAAAGTCAACATCTGAAAATAACAAATTCTTCTTATGTTATGAGTCTGTACATCAAGTGAATTCTGGATTGTCTAAACTGGCTCAACTCCGGGCTCAGCTCTTGGTTTATGTCTGTTCCACGTATGTTTATTCTGAAGTGCAGGAATAGTTGCTATTGCTACCCAGAGCATGTTCTTATCATGGCAGATCACTAGAGCATAAAAGAATAATCTTCTGAGCACAGATTAAACTTCTGCTTTTATTATATCCATTTAAATTCCATCAGCAAAAGCAAAGCAAATTTACATCTCAAAGACAAAAGAGAAGTGTGTACCCACCAGGAAGCCATGAGAAGGGTGTGAATGTTATTTATCTACAGGAAAGTGATAAATTCGAACAGACAATTTAGTTTACCATAACACCCAACAGATAATGGACCAATTAAAAAACTTTCATTGTGCCAGGCGCAGTGGCTCCTACATATAATCCTAGCACTCTGAGAGGCCAAGGCGGGTGGATTGCCTGGGCTCACAGGTTCGAGACCAGCCTGAGCCAGAGCGAGACCTCTTCTTTAAAAATACCCGGGTATTGTGGCAGGCTCAGATAGTCCCAGCTACCTGGGAGGCTGAGACAAGAGAATAGCTTGAGCCCAAGAGTCTGAGGTTGCTGTGAGCTGTGATGACAAGGCACTCTACCTAGGGCAACAAAAACTCATTAAAAAAAAAAAAAAAGAAAGAAAGAAAGAAAGAAAAGAAAAAGAAATTTTCATTGACATTGAACAACTACTTTTGATCTAAACAACCAAAGAACAAAAGATAGCCCTTCCTACCATATAATAGATGTGGAGGTAGGGAAAGCCAGTCTACAGAGAAAGGGGAGAATGAAGCAGGATTGTGTGAAGCAGAAAGGGGAGCGGCACAGAGGGCTGTCTGCATTACCAACACTTTTCTCTTTTCACTCCAGTTACTTCTTGAGACTCAGAAGCTGTCTTCTGCTCCTTTGAGATCATCTCTTAACCTTTAAGTATATTTCAATTTTATTTGTGAACTAATCTAAGTGATTTTCCCACAATTTAAAACCAAATATTACCAATAAATACATAGAAATATTTCTGAGGTCAAAGTCCTGTGTTAGATCCCCCATTGTATGCAACATCTCAGCCCTGGCTAGTGTCAATGTAGGCTAGACTGTTTCTCGGGTCATATCAGAAACTCTAGAGGAGGTTCCCTGGAGAGTCTGGATGTCATGGGGAATCTATGCCTTCATCACATAAGCAATGTTACCAATGCCAATGAAGACCACCTGAAAATAGACGGCTACCTCAGCCGATTCCAACGTTTCACTAACAACTTAAAGTATTCTCTCCTGATAGAACATAAAGATTACCTAGACATGCACCGGAGGACATTCTTGCTGGGTCTAGAGTACGCATTTTAACCCCAGGATTATTATCTTTGTCAATGTGCATATGAAAAAAGAACAATAAGCCAAAGAATAAAGAGGAAGCAAAACAAGTTTCCTTTGTAAGTGAATGTCTTTGTAGAGAGCAATGGGCTGTGTGTATGACACTTCTTGGGAATAAAATTGCTTTTTTAAATTTTCTGAGCACAGGAACATTCAACTAGTTAACTTAACCCTCTCTTCCTTTCTTCAGAAAACTAGATAACAAGTTGAAGGGCCCTGTCCTTGGAGATACTGGTGATGAATGTGGCAGAGACCCTATCTCCTCCACAGGGACAAGCAGCAATGGTCTGATATCAGCAATACATTTTTTTTCTTACTTAGAGTGTGACACTATTGAAAGGACAGCTGAGTTCCAGGTTTCCTCACACACCCTAGAGTAAAAGCTGCTAAAATCTTTGCTAACACAGTTGAACTATGGAGTTCTCTAGAGTGCATCCAAGTATTAAATCCAGCCCATTTACAAAAAATACGGGGTGGCACCTTCTCCTTCCCTCTCAAGTTGGCAATCAGCGTTATTTACTTTAGAATGATTTGAATTGGAATACAATATACATGATTTACTAGTGACCTGACATTAAGTAGATTACTTAACCTCTTTAATGCTCCTGTGTAAGGTGGAGATAATTGTGCCTACCTCATGGACCTATTGTGCTATAACAAGATGATATGTGCAAAGTGCTCAGCTCCACGTCTGACAAATAATAAGATTTGTTTTTATCTTCCCTGCTGTTTTCTCTTATCTTGCCTTGTTGCAACAGCATTATATATGGGTACACCATGGAGCATATACCTTTTTTAGGAGAAAACAAACGCCTTACCTCTTGACATTTTAATATCTATTGATCTTTCCTTCACTTTTATGCAAGTATTCACTGGGCCAAAGCAGTTCTCTCCCTCTCTAGGGTATTCTGACTTCTGTGCTATGTCTTCATAGAATATTAGAGACAGAGAGTGTTATTTATCTTACAAATGAAGAGACAGACACCTGAAAAGATGAGGTGGCTAGTTCAAGGTCATTCAGCGAGGCAGTGGAAACTAGACTAGATTTACATCTACATTTCACTGTATCTATCCTGCAGCCTAAAACCTAAAAAATCACGTTTCTTTTGTTAGCTTTCTGCTTGCTTTTTTAGCTAAAACCACAATAGAAATGAGCAATAATAATGACAAAATGGGTAAAGGCCTATTTTTTCCACTTACTCTTAGCCCCATAGTATGTGTTTATATATTAAATCTGAAGTTTCACTTCTGTGTGACCTAAACAAGTTCATAGAAAATGGGTATCTCCCTCAAAGTAAGTCATCTGTGGTGGTTCCACCTCGGAATCCAGTAAGAGAACTGAAGGGCGCTCCTAAGAAACCCTAGAAAGCTGAGGATCCAGGAATAATCACCGGGGAACCAGCAGTATGACCCAGAAACAAACCTAAAACACACAGCAGTAAAGAGATAGACTGCTCACACTGCTGAGACCTGGGATTGGGTTGAAACAGGTAAAGAGAGAAAAAAATCTTTAAAAAGAAAGGAAAAGAAAACACCATTGCTTTAGTTAGCTCCAAGAGAGATACACTGTGGTTGCTTTAATATTCCATGAGAGGATGTCTACATAAAGTAGCCAGGTATAACATTTTATAGCTATGAAGATGGGAGCTTAATAGTAGGATCAAAATATATAAAAAAGAGTTGGTAGAATTGCCTGGTATTTAATAGCTCTGTTGGTGAGAATGACGAAATGTGACTTAGATGCAGGAAATGGCTATTTCCAAACCTGAGTCAACTTTAAGCACCATGTTTTATGCTATGTACCAAAGTAGCAAAGAGATTGGCTGAAGATGCTACATTTTGAAGTTAATGGCCACCAGAAACATCAAAACCTCAGCATCTCATGAGCCACACAGGCAGTGAGTATGGTAGAGTTTAGGAGAAAAAAAATCACAGGAGTTGAGGATCAAAGGAGGACTTCAGCTGGGAAGCGAGGCTGTGGCCAGTTTACCCAGGCCCCACAGATCCACACTGACCCTGTTCTTTTTTAATCATCCTTTATTGGGTCTCTGCAGTGTGACCTTGGCAGCTCTATACAGCTGATTGTGGTATCATGCTTTGCTAAACTCAGTTCTATCTCAGAAGTTTTCTAAAGATTTTGACCATGACACCCTATTTCTGAGTTTGCCTTCTTATGTTTTCAACTGTCTGTACCACTCAGTGTAGCATGCTCTAAACCAATCCAGACTTAGTATCGTGATTATTTATACACTTCTGCTTATATAATTTCCATCTCCTGAGTGTTTCTTTAAAAACTCTCAAATACTATTTATTCCCTCATAGTTCTATAAATATCCATGTACTTTTACTCCAGCAATAACTTTGGAAGAGATTTCTCTTCCTAAAATTACTAGCGCTACTCCTTTCTTTGAAATTAACACCTGCAAATGTTGGATTTCAAATTTTCCCTTTATTCACATTTTTTAATGTTTTGGCTTAATTCTGAGGAATTTTGTCTATCTCTAACAGTGAGACTCTTCACTCTTTGACTCTAAGCTGTATATCTATATTAATTTCAATAAACCAGTTAGCGGTATCTATACATTTACTGGTCCACAATAACTACAGTAGTGTAACTTAATTTTCTCAAGCTGTAGGCCATTATTGTTATCCTTAACTAGTATTATAACTGGGTTTTTTCAGGCAAATATTTTACAGAACACTTTTCAGGGAAAGTAGCCCTTATTTCTGGAGTTTGCCAATTTCTATGGTAAACTATTCCCACCATGTATTACTCCAAGCTACATAGTTGACATTACTGAATGAAAAATTGTCAAGAGTACACAATTAACTCTTGCAAGCAAGAATGAGAATACTGCTGAATAGGTATAATTTTACAATGTTCTGTTATAAAAAAATAATGGTATCATTATTTTTCAGGTACTTTACAGACTAAATTAGGGGGAAAACACACATACACACAGACACGCATATTCTAAGATAATGTGGAAAGTTTTCACAATCTACCATAGGAAAGTAACTATTAAGTACAGATATTCTAAGTGTTTGGAGAGTCGTGTGTGAATTATGTTGTATAACTTGGAATCAATCAAAAGAGACTTGCACACACTTAGAACTTTTCTTTGATGGTGTAAAAAAGGCAGCAAACATGTCTCCACACGGAAGATGCTTTGGTTACTCCGTTCAGTGGCGTTGAACAGTCACACACAGGTTTTTAAATTTTAGCAGTTACTCTCTATTCATTCTTAGAGAAGGTTATAACATGCAGTTGCTTATCCAACATAAAGCAAAATGCCATATAACCTGTGGCAGTACTGCACTATAGGCAAGTGGTACAATAGAGTGAAATTCACAGGTTCCGTTCTTGTGGAGTTTACTCTGTAATGGGAAAAGATAGATCTGCATATTTACCTGTAGGAGGCTGAGCACCAGGCTTGTAAGAGCGTCACCGGTTCTTGAGGGAGGCGATGGGACCGGGACAATCTCCTGGCAGGCTTGGAGATGTTTTGCAGTCCGGAAACAAGCCCCCAAGCAACTGAAGGCTTTAATGAGATAAGAGGAGTCACTTGTTAGCAAGCAGGAGTTGGCCCCGGAACATTCGTGGTGCATCAGGGTGGGAGTGGATCCCTGGGGAAAGAGCACAAAGTAATCATTAAGCACTTAGCCCCTGTCTTCACGGGGCATCCCCCACACCTGTTGTATATTGTTTCAGTAACAGGGCATGGCAGTGTTACTCGGGAATTCCCTGCCTATGGGGAGTCCACCTCTTGCAAGCATTGTATTTACAATCCATGTATCAGCTGTTTCCTGCACACTTTGACAGGGTGCCATAGCGGCACTGACAGGGTGTTGGGGTGACATAGCGGCATCAACTTTACCTATGTCATTGTGTGATTAATAATTGCTTTGGAGGGAATGTGCAGGGCATTATGAGAGTTGTGACAGGAAACTTGATCTGGAATAGGAAGAAAGGCAGTCAGAGAACTTTTTTCTGAGGATGTGGTAATTAAGCAATAATACAGAAAATAGGTGGGGTTTGGTTAAGAAAGGAGCATGGTCAATACCAAGGAAACTCCAGCAAATGGGGGCTCCCAAGGCACTAGTGTGGGCCACACTCTGGAAAGCCTGTCAGGGCCAATGTGGACAGAACCAGGAAGTGGCCAGAGGGGATCCAGGAGGGACCAGCAAGGGTCTGGTAGGTGGCATGTTAAAAACTTTGAATTTTATTTCAAGAATCAGGATAGTCCCACTGATTACTCATCTTTCCTACAGTGCATATTGCAAGGGTACAGGTCAAATCTATTAGGAGTATAAATGTCTTAACACAACAATTTAGTGAGGAGAAGGCCATGTTAACCAGTTTGATGGAAGCACTCTACATTTTATATAAAATCACATTGTACCCATAAATGCATCAATGTACAGTTATGATTTAAGAATAAAATTAAAAATAAATAAATGTATTAAATATGTAAAAAAAGAATCAGTATAGTCATTGGGCTGAGATTTGGAGGGAAGTTTAGTAGGAAAATGATATCCTTGAGGCCATCAAACTATGGCATTAAATGGACAAAAGATAGAGAAGGTCTTCATTTCACTTAAAGCATTTCTGTTTTGGGATGATAAAATGAAATACTTCTTCAGAAATTACTCCTCTTCCTGGGCATCTTTTTACTAAGATACCCGGACGATGTCATCAGATGTGTTTTACCTTTGTGGCGCCTGAAGGAATTTCTGCTCTTGATTTCCCTGACAGGGAGAGCGGGGAAGAATCTGTTTTTATTATTGTTTAATTTTTTGTTTGTTTTGTTTTTTAATCTCTGAAAACGATATTGCCTTTTTGAGTGCTACCTGCCAGCCTCTTGTTGATTTCAAAAATTCAATATTGGGGAACTCAGAATTTCAAACGTGAAGGACATCAGGGTGCCTTTAGAGTTGGAGGTAGAGAATGAAGTGGTTATTGGTGGGAAAAGCAAAAGATATGTGACAATTTTAAAATTTAGAAGATCTTTAAAAATCTCCCTTACCCTATCTCCCCCAATCCTTCCAACGCTGACATTCACATTTTTTGCTATGCAGGTTAACATGGATAGAAATGGATTTTTAAATAGTTAAATATTAGTTTGAAGTTAACAATCTGTGACATGAACAAATCCACAGAAATTACCAGAATCATTTCACCCAGAGAGGGAAGAAATTAAACAGAGAATTCAGTATTGATTCCTGGCCGCTACAGCCTCTCACCTCCATCCTGAAGGATGTGTTTTATCCCTCCTCTCATCCTTCCTTTTATGTCCTGCACCTGCCTGCCTCCTTTCCTCCTTCCCTTCCTGCAAAAACAAAACAGAACAAACCAGAGCCCACTCCCTTACCCAGTCCATTTCACTACTACTGTTTTTCTTACTTTCAAATTTTTATTATTATTGACTTTTTGTTTGTTTGTTTTAAGGACAGGGTCTCACTTTATCGCCCCCGGTAGAGTGCCGTGGGGCACACAGCTCACAGCAACCTCCAATTCCTGGGCTTAGGCGATTCTCTTGCCTCAGCCTCCTGAGTAGCTGGGACTACAGGCATCTGCCAGAATGCATGGCTATTTTTTGTTGTTGTTGTTGCATTTTGGCCAGGGCTGGGTCTGAACCCGCCACCCTCGGGATATGGGGCCAGCGCCCTACCCACTGAGCCACAGGCATGCCCTATTATTGACTTCTTTATGGAGGTAAAATTGAGTAAAGGAAAATTTATCCAGAACTGAACACAGGAATATCATATTAAAAACTTCCTAACAACTCCATTATATGGTGGAATGACATTCCAGGAAAAATAGTAAGAAAGCAATCATCTGAATTATTTAATACTCAATTGGGCAAAGTCGTGAAAATGTGCTACCAGGAATGTTTCAGCTTCAGCCAAATCAGAATGAAGAGAATGAACATAAAAGATTTATTTTCTAACCTCGGCTTCATTTTTTTCTAGGCTGAAAATCTATAGCTCCTACTAAATTCAGCTATATCCAGATTACCTGTTTCCCCTTATACCACATGCATTAAACCAGGGGTGCGGGAAATGATTCCTCCTTCAACTATCAAGAAGCAGCCTAGACTCATAGGTAAAAATCTGTATCTGGAATTGGTACCCACAGTCTAATTTCAGGCTGCCCCAATTCTATAGCAATTCTATGGAAATCACATGAGGAACGGTCAGTCTGAACATTTCATGACAAATGTGTTTGCTTGTGCATATCCATCACTTCCTGCAATTCCAAGAGTCATCTCTCTCCACGAATAAGTAACACTTAACTTTCTTCTCACAAGAAAGCACCTGTTTTCTGACCGTAAAGTATTAGTAATTATTCTGGACTCTATTAATATATTTCTTTGTTTGTTTGTTTTTAGTACATACAAGCTAGGGAGTCTGGCTTTGAGCCAAATTTCTACATGTGAACTTTTAGGCTTGACCAGGGCGAGTACAAATCTTTGGCTGACAGGCCTCAGGGAGGAAATCTGTCCTTTCCAAACCAGATGAGGTGCACAGTCAGTGCATTGCAGTTTTCCAAAGGAAGTTGCAGTCAAGGACTCAGGCTCAGTCACCTCCCTAGGAGGCCTCTCCTGACTCACTTCCCTGAAGCTGCTGCCAAGATTTCCTTATCAGAGGCCTTAGCTGAGTCACTTTTCTTTGCTTGGACTCAGTATTTTTTCACTTCTCCTAGAGAAAAGGGAACCTTTATAAACTGATGGTGCTACTGTGAATTAAACAACCATCATGTAAAACAGTACAGAGGTTCCCAAAAAAACTAAAAGTAGAATTACCAAACCATTTAGTAATTCCACTTCTGGGTAGAATTAAAAGGAATTGAGATAAGTATGTAGAAGAGATACGTGAACCCCACCCTTTTCTGCAGCATTATTCACAATAGCCAAGATACAGAAAAAACTGAAGTGTATCATCAATGGATGAATAGTTTGTTTTGTTTTGTTTTTGCAGTTTTTGGCCAGGATGGGGCTTGAACCCTCCACCTCCAGTATATGGGGCCAGTGCTCTACTCCTTTGAGCCACAGGGACCTCTAGATGAATAGATTTTTTAAGTGTTATATATGTACATAGTGAAATACTCTTCAGCCTTTAAAAAGTAAGAAATTCCATCATGTTCAACAATAGGAATGAGTCCAGAAGACATTAGTGAAATGATAATTGAGGCCCAGAGAGACAAATACCACTTGATCTCACCTATATGTGGAACCTTAATAAGTCCAAATCGTAGAAGTGGAGAATAGAATTGTGGTTACCAGGGGCAAAGGTGGAGGGTGGATAAGGAAAGAAGAGATACTGGTCCAAGAGGACAAACTTCCAGTTAGATGTAGGTCTGGCATAGGTTCTGGAGATATATGGTACCACACCATGACTACAGAGAACAGTAATGTATTGTATATGTTAAAATAGCTAAAAGAATAAATTTTAAATGATCTCATCACAAAGAAATAGTAATTATTTAAAGTGATGGATATATTATTTAGCCTTATTTGGTCTTTCCACATCATATACATGTATTGAAACATCATATTCTACCCATAATAGAGTATATACGAATATTATTGGCCGATTAAAAATAAAAACAAAAGAAAGTAAAATATTTTTCCACTCTTGGTTCTTCCCTCACTCCCTTCCCCTGTCGTCTTGGTCCTTGAAAATGCAGGTGTCTTTTCTTCAAGCTCCTCTGCAGGGAGGGGATTCTGCCTCATCTGTACCACATATCGTCTGATGCCAGCCTGGTGCCAGTCTGTGGGGAACTGGGACCCGAGGGAGCTGCCACCTTTTACTTTCCCTTCTTTCCTGCACTGTCTCCATGAGGGAACGAAGGCTTGCTTGCTAACCTTCAGAGTCTGGCTCACGGTCTCCACACCTAGCAGGTTGACACCAATACCTTGCAGTATATTTCAGAAAAGTTTTCTAAACCAAAATATTTTTAAATGTACACATTACAGAATTGAAGTAAATTCACCACCCTAACAGTGCTCTAGGCTCTTGGAAAGACAACTTTCTGAGACAATGGTGAAAAGGAGATAAATTTAGCTCTCATTACACTCCAATTTTTCAATAAAATCCTACCGTGTTCTAATCAGCCAACAGTGCCATGTGTATAGCTTTCATTGTTATGGAACTCTTTGTAGAGTTCCTAATGTCCCTCCTAAAAATGTCTACATCCTAATCCTGGAATCCCCGGCCTTACAGGACAAAAGGATCTCAGCACATATAAGTCAAGGACCTCAAGATGGTGAGAGAGAATCCCAAATTATCCAGGTGAGCCCAATATAATCACAAACGTTTTTATACGTGGATGAAGGATGCAGAAGAGTTCACAGTGATGTAGAAAAAGCGTTGAACCCAGAATTTCTGGCTCTGAAAACAGAGGAAGAGGGAGTAGAGCCAAGGTATGCAGATGGCCTCCAGGAGCTAAAAAGGCCAATGAACAAACTCTCCTGGAGCCTTCAGGAAGGAAAACAGCCTTTCTAACAGCTCGAGTTTTGTTTGTTGACACCTGCAGTGGACTTCTGCCCTTTGGTGTTTTAAGATAATAAATTTGTGTTGTTTTAAGCCACCAAGCCTGTGGTAGTTTTTTACAGCGGCAATAGAAAGTGAACAGATTCTCTTCCATATGTGCTCTTCCACTGGATCCTCAAAACAGCTTCACAAGAGAAGAATTATTATCATCATTAACTTCATCTGAGAAAGTGTTACTCATTCAAGAGTTTTAGTTTGTCCATTTGACCTGAAGCAAAGAACAGGGAAATCATTTGCTCAGTCCTCTTTCTCTGATGTCCTCTGACCTTGACCTCTTCAAATATTTTTTGTTTGTTTGTTTTGGATGGGGGGAGTAGTTATGTTGATGTTTTTATTTCAAAATATTGAGGGGATACCAAGGTTTTTGGTTACATAGGTCACTTTTGTAAAACTTGACTCCTGGCTATAAATGTGCCCATCCCCCAGCCAATGTTCACTGTGCCCATTAGGTAGGTTTGCATCCATCCCTTCCTACCCTCTCCACTCTGCTTGATTTCCGTACACACATGTTCATCAGCTAGTTCCAGTTTAATAGTGAGAATATGTGGTGGTTGTATCCAGGTCCATCCAAATTGTTGCAAAAAGCAATTTTTAGGCTGAGTAGTACTCTCCAGCATACATATAGCACATTTTGTTAATCCACTCATAAATTGGTGGGCACGTGAGCCAATTCCATATCTTTGTAATTGTGACCTGAACATCAATAAACATTCAATTGCACGTGTCTTTTTGAAAAAAAAAAAAAAAAAAAAGACTTTTTTTCCTTTGATTATATACCCAGTAGTGAGATTGATGGATTGAATTTTAGGCCTACTTTTAGTTCTTTGAGGTATACTGTTTTATTTGAGAAATTGTACTGATTTGCAGTCTCAGGAAAAATATACAAGTATTTCCTTCATTCTGCATTCACACCAGCATCTATGGTGTGTGGACTTTTAATAAAAGTTATTCTAACAGGGGTAAAACCACTCATTGTGGTTTTAATTTTTATTACCCTGATAATTAATGACATTGAAAATTTTATCATGTGTTTATTGATCAGTTTTCTATTTTCTTCTGAGAAACTTCTGTTCATGTCTCTTGTCCACTTTTTAGTTCAACAGAACAGAACAGAAAACCCAGATATAAAACCATACACACAGAGCCAACCCATCTTTGACAAAGCAGACAGTGAAATACACTGGGGAAAAGAAGCTCTATTCAATAAATGGTTCTGGGAAAACTTAGTAGCCACATGCAAATGAATGAAACAGGATTCATGTCCCTCATATCTCACAAAAATTAATTCAAGATGGATAAAAAACAAATATAAGGCATAAAAACGTCAGAATTCTAGAAGAAAATGTTGGAAAAACTCTTCTAGATATCAGCCTAGGTAATGAATTTATAACTGAGACCCAAAAGGCAATTATAGCAATAAAAACAATAAATGAGATTTGATTTAATTTAAAAGTTCTGCATAGCTAAGGAAATAATTAGCAGACCAAATATACAATAAACAGAAGCAGAGGAAATATTCACAAACTATACACCCAATGGGAGGCTATATCCAGAATCTACAAAGAACTCAAAACAATGATCAAGAAAAAAACTACAACCCCAGTAAAAATGGGTAGCAGACTTCTTTTTGAGATTTCATCTCCCCCCAAAATTCAGGTAGCTTTTATTGATAAATACCTAGTACTTCATAGTAGTATTCTAAATATGCCTGGAACTACATTCTGAATGTTTAAATTCCTCCTCCAAATGTATGTGTTACACTTATCCTCAATGTGGTTATATTTGGAGGTGCAGCTTTGGGGAGGTGATTAAGTTATGAGAATGGAGCCCTCTTAAATGGGATTAGTGCTCTCACCTTCTATCCAGGAAGGAGGCCCTCACCAGTACTCAGTTTTTCCTCACTTTGATTTTGGACTTCTCAGCTTCCAGAGCTGTGAGAAATAAATTTCTGGTTTTTATAAGCCACCTTGTTTATAGAAAGTTGTTATAGCAGCCCCCCCCAAACTAAGAAACCTTGCCAAATAACTGCATATAGATACAGTGTTTTAATCAGCACTCCAGAAGCAATAACTTTTTATCTATTCACAATCAATTTTCCTGCACGTGAAAACTCTCATACAAACTATCTTTGATGGTATGTCCCTGGGAAGAAGAAATTCACCTTGCAACCGATCATTACTATGGAGATTTTACAGAACTCAGTTTCCTGACACCTTAGCAACAGCAACAACCATATCGTTGATTAAAATTAACAGAAGGGCCAAATAATGTTTACCACCCTGCTGTCAGAAGCAAGAGTTTGCTGCCTCCCGTAGCTGATTGGTTCCTTTTGCCAATTGTAAATAACCGTAAAAACCTCAAACCGCTGGCCTCCAGGATGACAAGTGTACAGCAGAAAACTAGTAAACGTGGAATGAATACTCCAAATACGGTGAATACTGTGCAGGAGAAAATCGTGCTTCCATAAAAAAGCCGATCGGGCCTCCATTCAGTTGCCCTTCAAAGGTGAACAGCTTGACCTTCACTCCGCATTTCTCCCTGATGGGGAAGGTGCTGCCTTTGTCACCTGCCTGCGGCATTTGTGTCCCTGATCTGCTGTATATATCTTTTTCCATTTACCAGTTCACATACCACTGGGCTCTTCCTCCTAATCCTTAACAAATATTCATCTGAGGAAATAATAAACAAACCAAATTACTTGTCTCAATTTTTGTCTTGTGGTTCCCTGATCTCATGGTTCCCTAAGAAAAGACCTGCCTTTGCGGGCAACAGCTGCCTCCACAGACAGCCAACCAAGCTGGAGTCCCAGATGCCAGGGCAGAGAGAGTCAGCAGGCAACACTCTCTGGATTCTCCAGAAGTTGCCAAGAAATGAAGTAAAGTATTTGGAGTTGTTCCAGTCAGTTGGGATCATTGTAAATAGTGGTAGTGATTTATCAATAAATATAATAATATTAAAGTAGTAGTAATAATAATTTCATTTTTTATTATTATATATGAGTATTTAATTTATATTATTACTTAATCATTATATAATTCCAGCAGGCTACTGTTAATACTCACCTTGCTTTTTTGAATGAGAAAATTGAGCTTTAATTAAGAAATTTAGTGTATTTCTGAGGGTCATGTGCACACAGACCTGGGTTTGGTTTTGATTCATAAGTGAAGAGTCTTACCACAGCTGCTGGGCAGAGAGAGTGAGCACAACTGGCTTTCATAGTAACCTCCCTGAGCTATATGTGTCTGATTTCATCCCACCACATAACCATCGCTGTAATTTGCACGAACAGGGCTAAGGGAAAGTGGATAGAAACTCCTGGTCAAAATATAGGGAGGAGCCAATAAAAGGACCACATAGATGGCCATACTAAGTTATCAATCTAAAGGATTTAGACAAAAGGAAGGAATCTGCATTCAAAGCTAATGATATGGGAATTAGCCAAACCAGGTTAGAGCCAAGGTTAGAGCAGAAGGTAAGTGGCAGAGCCTAAATTAATTCTCCAGGCAAACTGGCACAAGAAGTGTTATCTATTATAGCAAAAACGTGTCTCTAAAGCTCAAGAAGATAGACTACAATGAAGATAAGGTTGCCCTAATCCCCCTACCGGCAGTGTAGCTCTGGTGATGTGCAGGAGAATTGGGCTGGTACAGAAAGAAAGCTGCTTTTTTATTAATTGTTTTCACAGATATCAGGAAAAATAAAGCTTAAGAAGTAGTTTGTTTAATCATGATCTGGATTAAGCTAAGTGTGGATAGTAAGTAGATGATGAGATGATGTAGAGAAAAATAGATAAATAGATAAATAAAAATTTTAAGTTAAAAGTCAATTTTAGGAATGTAACACTAAGTAAATAAATCAGGTGGTAAAGGATGGCATATTAGATAAGGCAAGTGTTACTAAGCTTTTGAAGTTAACTTTAAGTTAAATAACTCTTAAGTTATTGCTTAAAGTAAGAAAAACTCTTTATAAAGCAATATACTTTCAGCATTCTCACTCAAGAGGGACAGATGACTAAACATTTAATTAATTAAAAAATATTTCTTGTACACCAATGTGCTGGTTTCCTTAGTGTTGACAAAAGAGAGAGAAGATAAAACAATACTATCAGTCTTCAGGAAATATCTGTCATGGGGAAAAGATAAAACTCATAGAAAAAATTGGCATCAACAAATGCAGAGTGAACCTGAGACAACCTGGTGATAGTTCAGAGACACAAGGAAGCAGTGAGGCACAGACAAGTTAGGAAGATTTCATGAAGTGGAGGACCTATAGCCTGACCCAAGAAGGATATGTTGAATCTTCCTAAGTATGGGGAAACGGAGTGGTACGGAAGGCCACATTGCTAATTAAGGTGAAATGAGTGTGCTGTATTTTATGAGGATGCTCGGGTGAGGAGGAGATAAATGGGAATTAAAGAGGAAAGGTGGGATTAAATAATGAGGTTGAGTAATCTTACTATAATTAGAATATCCAACTATTTCAACCAACATGAAAACCTGGGGTTACTGCCTGTTGACTGATTCTCTGGACTAACAATAAGAGACTTCCCATCTCACCAAGTCTTTCTCGTCAATGAATAAAAGAGCTCTAAATTCACGTTTTGCAACAATCTCATGGAAGACAAAGTTTATAGGGAAGGAAGAAAAAATATTCATTGATAAACCCCTAAAAAATCATCTAGTCATGCTATGTGTCAATCACAATACTGTAGGGCTCTGAAGATGCAGAAATGTACAATATCTTAATGGAAAGAGTCTCTCATGATAAAGAAACTCACAACCTAGAGTGGAAGACAGACAAACATCTGATTTTAATATATGAAAGTGAAATAATGGAGAATGACACAATCTGTGTCAAAACTTTTGTAGTGACCCACAGATACTATGGAAATGATGTCTAAGCAGTTAGGAACAGAACTTGGAAGGATTATCCTGCAAAATCAACCAATTCATCCCGGTAAGAGGAAAGAAACAGGTGAAGATGGTAGAATCCTGACTTGAAGGAGAAGTAGAGCTTTATAAATTCCATGAGGTGGGAAAAAGTACTGGAAAAAAAAAAAAATGGACTATCATGTATAAAATCAGGATGTAGGAAAAAGCAGTATTCAGAGAACACAAATCTCAGTACACTAAAATGTAGGCTGCATTGAAGGAAATGATAAAAGAATGAAGTTAGCAGGAGAGGCAGAGATCCAGTTTAAAAACATGCATTAGTTTAACTCTCCCAATGAAAAGAATTATAGAGTCATCCCTCAGTATCCATGGAGGAATTGGTTCCAGGACCTCCCAACGATACCACAGTCTGCAGATGCTCAATTCCCTTATATAAAATGGTGCAATATTTGCATATAACTTATATACATTTTTAAAATCATCTTTAGATTACTTATAATACCTATACAATTTTAATGCTGTGTATTAATAAAGAGTTGTTATAATGTATTATTTAAGGAATAATTACAAGAAAAATAAGTCTGTTTATTACAGATGCAATTTTTAAATATTTTTGATCTGTATTTGATTGAATTCATGGATGTGGAACTCATGGATATAGAAGGCCAACTGTGTACACGCACACAAACACATGTGTGTGCGCACATATACATACACATATATGATGCATATGACTATTTGTTTGTACTGAAGGGAAACTAACTCAAACAAGACCTGAGGGGCCACAATATTAGAGATAAGGAAAATACACAAGGTGAGCTACACATTAGTGCTGACTTTTTACTGAGAGCATTCTCCAGTGTGCAATGCAAAGAATAGATTTCTAGGCTATAAACACCAGTTTCAGTGAACTTAAGAACCCAGGGATACCAGATAGCAAAAATATAAGGGATTAAGTTTTGAAGGAGAGAAATGAGAAATGAAAAAGAGAAACATTCAGTCACAGAGAAATGAGCTCTAAAATCTGCATACTCATATCCTCAGGTCACTGAGTATCCTCAAGACATTCTTTATGCACTGGGAAAACGCCATGAAATACAGCACACATTGTAAGGTAAGCAGCGAAGGACCGAGGCAGAGAAATCAACAGTCACTCAGTGCAAGAGATGGAAGATGCAGTTTAAATATTGCCAAGAGGGGCCTTAATAAGCACCCTGGTATTTTTGTTGAAATAGCCAAGAAAGGCTTGGCTTTAGGAGTCAGGACTATTCCCTAGGATTAAACACAAAACTGAAATAGATCAATACAACCTAAAACCATTCTTGAGAGGATGAAGCTTGCTGCAACACTGCCTGTCTGACATGAAAATCTAAACATCTTTGCAGAAACCAAACATAAGCAAGATTCCTGATGTTTATTTCAATTATAAGTCTGTCATCTGATCAATAAATTATGAAATATGGCAAAATGAAGATGAAGTGTGATGATATCAATTTAAAAAAAAAGAAAGAGGAAAATATCTAAGAAAGCCTAGATTTTTTCAGACAAGAACCTTAAAATAACTATAATGAATATATTCAAGGAAAGGAGGGAAATTCTCAGTAAAGACTTAATTCATGAAAATGTTTCAAACCAAAAATTTTAGAAATGAAAAGTGCAATTTCTAAAATTAAGTATTGTCTATAATGTCAGATTAGAAACAGCAGCAAGCCTACAGAAAAATATCTAAACTTAAAGCAAAGACCAAAAATGACAGGAAATAGAAAAAATACTATAAAAAGCATATGAGATATTAAAAAATTATACAAAGCATATACAATCAGACATTTCAAGAGAAGAAAATTATGAAGAAAAGATTTAATAAGCTCTAAGAATCTCAATAAAAAAGGACATAAGGAAAGCTCCATCTAGACAAATAACATGGAAAAATTAAAATCCAAAGAAAATGGCAGTAAGTTAAGAGCCTCCAGAGGTAGGGAGTGGGGGGTGAAGGATGTATTACCTTCAAGAAAACAATAAGATGAGAGGCTCCTGTCCAGAAGGACAGTTAAAGGACAGAAATTTAGCAAGTAACCTGGTGGATTAGAGGTGCACCAAGAGAGAAGGTTGAAGAATGCACATCAACCCAGCTGAGGTGAGCTGCAACTCCAAGGATACAAACAAAAGGTATAAAATCCATCACCAAGTGGATGGGAGTCCTCTCCCCCATGAGAACAGCTCTCAGTGCCCCACAAACAAACAAGCAGAGTTCAAAGGTCCTCCCACTACACTCCACGGGAGAGACCCTCTAAAAACTGGACCTACCTCCCCTACTAGGGTGCCACAGCATTCTTCTGCCAGGCATAAAACTGTATAAAACTATATATATTCTCTAACTACAATTCTGAGCTCCCAGAACTCCCCTCCACTCTCACTCTGAGGTCTGGAGGCATGTCCCCCAGGAGTCCAGATTCTTGGGTGATTTCTCGAGGTGTGGACAGGGACTGGACTGCAGTTGGTCAGTGCTGATTCTGGTGCACAGGAGTGAGGATAGGACAGTAAGATGAGAGGGAAACATGCAGGAGCGGCGGTCCCCCAAGGCACAGAGCAACAGCCATTTTTGGCAATAATAGGGTCACCCCCAGATATTCTGAAGCCATACCCCTGTCTCCCTGGGCAAACAGAGGAGGCTGGGCAACTTCACAGGTGGCAACCACCATGGAACAGATCTGGGACGGAAATGCAGGCCCCATGAGTAAAGGGTTTGCCTGAGGTGGTACCGGCATGGGTGGAATGTGGGGACTAGAAAACACATGCACAGAGCCAGGAAATTACTAGGGCAGGGCTGACTCAGAGGACCACTTTACTGAGCCTAAGACACACCCAACCCTCAGGGGATGGTCAGCCTATAGACAAAGGAAGGCAGGAGGCTAGAACTGACAGCTAACAGGGCTGCAAATACAAACCTGCAGGAGCAACAACAGGGCCTGAGGTGCAGGTTCTGGGAACTCAAAACAGCTTCTCTTCTGCAGAGGAATTTAGCAGGGACAGAAACAAATTCCCGCAAAGTTGTTTTGTTCTATCAGTAACATCAACCAGGGGCGGGGCTGGAACTGAGTGAACACCCCCAGCCTCCATCAAGCACCTGAGGTTGTCAGGCCTCACCTGCCCTTGCTGGATAGAGGCAGAGAGAAGCGGCCTGGCTGAGCAGATATAGATTTCCTTGTGATTCAGGCAGGTGCAATCCCCTGGAGTATCTGCTCATTGGAGGGAACTGAGTCACAGCCCTGTGGGGCTATCAGTGACTAGGTGTGACAGAGGTGCTAGGTGGGGAAGGAGGCATCAACCTTCCCCGACTATTCTATTTGCTGGGTGGGTCCTCCTGACTTCATGGAGCACTGGAGCAAGTCATATTTGAGTTGTCAGCAGACCCCTGCGATCCAGTTGCCAGACCTTTTAAACTCTCCCACCTGAGACAGATGCTGCCTGAGACAATAGATTTGGACCTTGTGAACTGAGCCGATTGCCCGAGGACTATCCAAGCGGTGCCCTGGGTGTGTGGTTGTAGGAAGGTTTGATTTTCCTTTTCCAATTGTTGCCTGTGGGGGGCGGGGTGATTAATTGCTGGTATTTCTTCACAGCTGAGACTTCAACCAAGAGTAACTGCTTCACTAGGATTGGACAGAGACCAGCTGAAAACAACACAGAACCACTTAGCCCCACCACAGCAAACAGCCCCACAGTTTTTCAGGCCATAGCACTTGATAAAGCTCCAGGGGAAAAGTCAAATGGTGTAAAATAATCATGAGGTGGAATCAGCAGAAAAACTCTGGTAACATGAATAACCAGAATACATCAAACCCCAAGTACAGATATGGCAGATGTAACTGAAGATCCCATTCATAAACAGCTGGCCGAGATGTCAGAAATTGAATTCAGAATTTGGATTGCAAAGAACATTAATAGAATGGAGGAAAATTTGGAATTAGAAATTCAAGGAGAACCTCAAAAGTTGTCTCAAGAATTTAACAAATTTAAAGACAAAACCACCAAAGATTTTGACGCACTGAAGCAAGAATTTGCAGACCTCAAAGATCTGAAAAATACAATAGAATACCTCACTAGCAGAGTGGAGCAAGCAGAAGAAAGGATTTATGACATTGAAGACAAAGCCTTTGAATGCTGCAAAACTCTCAAAGAGGAAGAGAAATGGAGAGCAAAAATGGATCATTCTCTCAGAGAGCTCTGGGATAATTCAAAGAATGCTAATATCCGCCTCATTGGAATCCCTGAAAGTGACAAAGTGGCCTTGCAAGGCACAGAGGCCCTTCTCCATGAAATTATGAAAGGAAATTTTCCAGACATGCCCAGAGATTCTGAAATTCAGGAATCAGACAGTTTCAGAACCCCACCACAACTCAATCCAAATAAGGCATCCCCCAGGCATATCATATAACGTCACTAAAGTTAATATGAAGGAGAAAATTCTGAAAGCAGCCAGACATTAGAAATCCATTGCCTAAAAAGGGAAGAATATTAGAATGACTGAAAATCTCTATGCTGAAACTTTTCAAACCAGAAGAGGGTGGTCATTGACTTTTAATCTCCTAAAACAAAATAACTTTCAACCCCGGATCCTGTTTCCAGCTAAACAGAGTTTCATTTATGATGGAGAAATTAAATACTTTAATAAAATTCATATGTTGAAGAAATTTGCCAGAACCAAACCAGCTCTTCAGGATATTCTCAGACCTATCCTCCATAAGGACCAGCACAATCCTCTAACACAAAAGTAAACTCACTCAGAAACTTTTGATCAAACTCCAACTTCCACAGTGGTGAAAGGATTAAAAATGTCCACTGGATGTTTGAAAAACTCGATACCCAAAATTTAATCAGACTTATCAATATTCTACATTAATGTAAAGAGCTTAAACTGTCCTCTAAAGAGGCACAGGTTAGCTGACTGGATACAAAAACTCAGGCCAGATATTTGCTGCATATAAGAGTCACTTTTTACCTTAAAAGACAAATATAGATTCACAGTGAAAGGATGGTCGTCCATATTTCAGGTAAATGGTAATCAGAAAAAAGCAGGTGTTGTAATTCTATTTACAGATACAATATCCTTTAAACCAACAAAAGTAAAAAGGATAAAAATGGTCACTTCATATTTGTTAAGGGTAATACTCAATATGATGAGATTTCAATTATTAATTTTTATGTACCCAACCAGAATGTGCCTCAATTTATAAGGGAAACTCCAACAGACATGAGCAACTTGATTTTCTCCAGCTCCATAATAGTCAGAGATTTCAACATTCCTTTGGCAGTGTTGCATAGATCCTCCAATAAGAAACTGAGCAAAGAAATTTTAGATTTAAACCTAACCATCCAACATTTGGATTTAGCAGAAATATATAGAACATTTTACCCCAACAAAACTGAATACACATACTTCTCATCAGCCCATGGAACATACTCCAAAATTGATCACATCTTAGGTAACAAGTCTAACCTCAGTAAATTTAAAAGAATAGAAATTATTCCTTGCATCTTCTCGGACCACCATGGAATAAAAGTTAAACTCAGTAACAACAGGAATCTGAATACTCATACAAAAACATGGAAGTTAAATAACCTTATGCTGAATGATAGCTGGGTCAGGTATGAGATTAAGAAGGAAATTGCCAAATTTTTGAACAAAACAACAATGAAGACATGAATTTTGAGAACCTCTGGGATAATGCAAAGGCAGTCCTAAGAGGGAAATTTATAGCACTGCAAGCCTTCCTCAAGAGAACGGAAAGAGAGGAAGTTAACAACTTAATGGGAGATCTCAAGCAACTGGAAAAGGAAGAACATTCCAACACCAAACTCGGTAGAAGAAAATAAATAACCAAAATACAGCAGAATTAAATGAAATTGAAAACAAAATAATTATACAACAGATCAATAAATCAAAAGTTGGTTTTATGAAAAGGTCAAAAAATAGATAAATCTTTGGCTAACCTAACCAGAAAAAAAAAGACTAAAATGTCTAATTTCATCAATCAGAAACGACAAAGACGAAATAACAACAGACACCTCAGAAATTCAAAAAATCCTTAATGAATATTACAAGAAACTATATTCTGGGAAATACAAAAGTCTGAAGGAAATTGACCAATACTTGGAAGCATGTCACCTTCCAAGACTTAACCAGAATCACGTGGAAATGTTGAACAGGCCAATATCAAGTTCTGAAATAGCATCAGCCATACAAAATCTCCCTAAAAAGAAAAGCCCAGGACCAGATGGATTCATGTCAGAATTCTACCAAAGTATGAGTACCTATATTACTCAACCTGTTCTAAAATGTAGAAAAAGAAGGAAGACTACCCAACACATTCTATGAAACAAACATCACCCTGATCCCCAAACCAGGAAAAGACCCAACAAGAAAAGAAAAGTATAGACCAATATCACTAATGAATATAGATGCAAAAATATTCAACAAGATCCTAGCAAACAGAATCCAGCAACACATCAAACAAATTATACGTCATGACCAATTCTATTTTATACAAGCGTCTCAAGTCTGGTTCAATATATATGTAAATCTATAAATGTAATTCAGCACATAAACAAATTAAAAGACAAAGACCATATGATTCTCTCAATTGATGCAGAAAAAGCTTTTGATAATATCCAGCATCCTTTCATGATCAGAACACTTAAGAAAATTGGTATAGAAGGGACATTTCTTAAACTGACAGAGGCCATCTACCCACAGCCAATATCATATTGAATTGAGTTAAATTAAAATCATTTCCACTCAGATCAGGAATGAGACAAGGCTGCCCATTGTCTCCTTTGCTCTTTAACATTGTAATGGAAGTTTGGGCCATCACAATTAGGGAAGAAAAGGCGATCAAGGGTACCCATATATGTCAGAAGAGATCAAACTTTCATTCTTCACATATGATATGATTGTATATCTGAAAAACATCAGGGATTCTACTACAAAACTCTGAGAAATGATTAAGGAATATTGCAGCATCTCAGGTTATAATATCAACATTCATAAATCAGTAGCCTTTATATATACCAACAATAGTCAAGCTGAAAAAAACAGTTAATGACTCTATTCCATTCACAGTAGTGCCAAAGAAGATGAAATATTTGGGAGTTTATCTAACAAAGGACATGAAAGATCTCTATAAAGAGACTATAAAACTCTAAGAAAAGAAATAGCTGAAAATGTTAACAAATGGAAAAAACATACCATGCTCATGACTGGGAAGAATCAACATTGTTAAAATGTCCATACCACCCAAAGCAATATACAACTTTAATGCAATCTCTATTAAAGCTCCTCTGTCATACCTTAAAAATCTTGAAAAAATAATACTTAATTTTATATGGAATCAGAAATAACCTCTAATAGACAAGATATTACTCAGAAATAAAAACAAAGCAGGAGGAATCATGCTACCAAACCTCAGACTATACTACAAATTGATAGTGATCAAAACAGCATGGTACTGTAACAGAACAGAGAACTAAGAGAAGAACCCAGCTACTTACCCTTGTTTGATCTTTGACAAGCCAATTAAAAATATTCAGTGGGGAAAAGAGTCCCTATTTATCAAATGGTGATGGATGAACTGGCTGGCAACCTGTAGAAGATTGAAACTGGACCCACATCTTTCACCATTAACTAAGATAGACTCTCACTGGATTAAAGATTTAAACTTTAGACAGGAAACTGTAAAAATACTAGAAGAGAGTGCAGGGAAAACCCTTGAAGAAATCAGTCTGGGCAAGTATTTTATGAGGAGACCCCCCAGGCAATTGAAGGCAGCTTCAAAAATACACTACTGGGACCTGATCAAACTAAAAAGCTTCTACACAGCCAAGAACACAGTAAGTAAAGCAAACAAACAACCCTCAGAATGGGAGAAGATATTTGCAGGTTATGTCTCTGACAAAGGTTTAATAACCAGAATCCACAGAGAACTCAAACCTATAAGCAAGAAAAGAACAAGTGATCCCATCACAGGCTGGGCAAGGGACTTAAAGAGAAACTTCTCTGAAGAAGACAGGCACCGGGCCTACAGATATATGAAAAAATGCTCATCATTCTTAATCATCAGAGAAACGCAAATCAAAACTTCTTTGAGATATCATCTAACTCCAGTCACATTAGCCCATGTCACAAAATCCCAAGACCTGAGATGTTGGCGTAGATGTGGAGAAAAGGGAATACTTCTACACTGCTGGTGGGAATGCAAATTAATACATTCATTTTGGAAAGATGTTTGGAGAACACTTAGAGATCTAAAACTAGATCTGCCATTTGATCCTATAATTGCTCTACTAGGTATATACCCAGAAGACCAAAAATCACATTATAACAAAGATAGTTGTACCAGAATGTTTATTACAGCCCAATTCATAATTGCTAAGTCATGGAAAAAGCCCAAGTGCCCATTGATCCACAAATGGATTAATAAATTGTGGTATATGTACACCGTGGAGTATTATACAGCCTTAAAGAAAGATGGAGACTTTACCTCTTTCATGTTACATGGATGGAGCTGGAACATATTCTTCTTAGTAAAGTATCTCAAGAATGGAAGAAAAATATCCAATGTACTCAGCCCTACTATGAAACTAATTTATGGCTTTCATATGAAAGCTATAACCCAGTTATAACCTAAGAATATGGGAAAGGGAGACAGGGAGGGGAGGGAGGGGGGAGTATGCATAGAAGGAGGATGATTGGCGGGATTACACCTATGGTGCATCTTACAAGGGTACATGTGAAATTTAGTAAATGTAGAGTATAAATGTCTTAACACAATAACTAAGAAAATGCCAGGAAGGCTATGTTAACCAGTGTGATTATAAGCTGTCAAATGATCTATAAAACCAGTGTATGGTGTCCCATGATCACATTAATGTACACAGCTATGATTTAATAATAAAAAAATTAATTAATTAAAAAAAGAAAACAATAAGATTTGCATTGATGTAATCAAGTAAATAATTAAAAACAAAAGCCAACTGAATGATGTAAAGTGGTCAGAGGGTAAAAGCAATATTAATGTGTCATCCTTGAATGTTATCCTTGGCAAAATATGTCCCCCTATTTATAGCAATACATAAACATTTTAGATTAACTAATCTGGAGGAACCTATTGCCCACATATTTACCTAAGAAACATACTAAAAGATAAAGAATCATTATCCCAGGTATAGATACAATAGACCGTCTGTGGTTGACCACCTCCCTACATTGACCCCCTTCTTAAGGTGACCTAATTTACACAGACTGTATCAGGACTGTAGGCCTCATTCCTTAATTTGACCACCTCCGTATGTTGACCAGTTTGTTACAGCCCCTTGGATGATCAATGTACAGAGGGTCTACTGTATAAAACTGTAGCAAAGAATTAAGGGCATAAGACAAGGAAAATATGAAGATGTCAAAGTTAGTACCCAGGAAGTATGCACGAAGTGCGCAGGAGTGCTCTCTGGAGCATCACCCTTGAGAGGTAATGGAAACAGGACTGGGCAGAGAAATTTAGCCGCCAAACTGTGACAAAGGGCTCCACTGATCCCCAGGACTTTCTACCCTCTTATCTTTCACTCTTTAGATAAGGCTTGCTCTATCTTGGATTAAATGGCTCTCTTCAGCTAAGTGCAAATGGTATGAAGGTTTTGAGTTGCTGACTGTTAGCTCTACCAGCAGCAAAGAGGTTTCCATCTTACAGGGATTAGCTGTGGGCACTGCAACACAGTGCCTACTGTGGTTGACCTCTTGGACACTTGGCTGTACTTGTGTCTCATTAGTTCTGGGACAAGCTTTCTCAGGATTCTGGTTGGCTATATTTTTATTTCTGGATAAAATGAACAAGGAGAAAATGTGTGGTATTAATTAAAGCCCTCACTACCACAGCTAGTTTCTAGTCTGGAAGAGATATGTACCACCTTTAATATCTACCATTGATTTTATATTCTCTTCACACCCTGCTGGTGCAGGTGAAGTTCCTGATGGGTGGCACAGACCCTCACTATTGTTGAGTTAATCAGGACTTTCTCTGGATGAGGTTCCTGCATTTGTTCATTTGCCACCAATGTAGGCTAAGAGATTGCTATAAGGATCATTTAGCTGCCAAAATAAAAATGCTATCCTGCCCCATCTTATGACAACAGCCTTAGTTCTTCCAGGTAATCAGAGCCTAGTTCTTCCAGGTAATCAGAGCCCATGACACCTTCTTTTGCCCAGTGGTTTCAGGCACGCAACATACTTGGGTGGCAGTTATAGTTTGCACTGTAGCTGCACTCTTGCTGTCTGGGAGTGAAGACCTCGGGACTTACAGAATCCAGAATCAGTTTCTATCAGTAAGCACTGGGTTTTGGGGGTAGCAAAGGTCACAGCAGGGACCTACAGTTCCATACACTGTGCTTACATCTCCCATCTGAAAGTGCCTATTCCAGCCTACTCCCAGGAGGGGAACAAACAAGCTTTCTTGGTCGTTTCGTCTGCAAATATTAGAAAGAACTGTAGAACTACAGTCAGGAAACTGCAGACTTTTGCAGCCCTTGGCACAAGGCCAGGATAAGTTACTTCCTCTGGCCTAAAGAGCGGCACAGGAGGGGCCTGTGGATGTGAGATGTTTGCCACAGGAGTCCGCCTCCCATTCAAGGCTTTGCTTCTTCCTGATGTTGCCAGTTTCCAACTCAGCTCCCATGACATGATCTGCTATTTACCGATGTGCACCATGACTCCAGTGAAAAGAAAATCAATAAGCTGTCCATGTAACATCTGACGCTGATGCTATTTGCCTTCTGGTTCACCCACCTCCTCCACAGTGCAGACTCCTGCAGACTTGCTGCCAGCTCCTATTACTTCTTTGCTGTTCTTCTTGTGTGTAATTGGGAAAGCCACCAGGATTTCCCATCTTCCTCTGATTCACTGCACATTCTCATCCTGCCTAGATTTTGCATCTACCTTATTATTGGAGAAAATTGAGATACCTGCAAGAGGGCAGAATTTGGAATTTGGCACATAAGCTGTATAAACCTAAGCCTCCAGTCTCCCGATGTGACTTTGAGCAAGGCACCAACATATCAGATCCCTCATCTCTAACAGGAAGAAATATAATTGAAATGGTTTTCATTTCTCTCCAGCTACCTAATTTTGTGATTCTATGATCAAACATATTTTAGGGACTTTTGATTTGCCAAAGATTTTTTCAAGGAGAAACAAGTGCATTATGTAACCTTAAATTTCCTACGCATGAGATGAGCCTGCTTTATCGCCAACACTTCAGCCCCATGAACACTGCTTCTTTATCTACAATTTAGAGATGTTACTTACCTACCGCATGAGATTTCCATAAAGACGGCACGAAACAATATGTATACAGGACATAACACACTGCCTGAGCATATTAGCTGTTGAACATACCTTGAAGGCCTCCCTGGGTTTTAAACAAAACCATGATTACAAGATCAGTAATTATATGAATAACAGGTGATTTCCATGTTTACAAGATTAGGGAGAATGTTCCTCTTCTCCTTTGACTAATTAGCCCTCTTGAATAAGACTGGAAAAATAATAGTTCTAAACTCCCAATCCTCCTAAACGTACAACAAAAAAAGTGGGCATTTAGTGTCTAAATCTATAGATACCATAAAAGCATTCTGAAGAACGGGGGAGTGTGTTAATATCTAAGTGTGTTCATCTTTGTTGAGACACATTATGTAACCACAGGGAGCATCAATGCCCTAGATGTCTCCTCCCGTGGCCTTCACAATTACAGCACTGCTCATAGCATCTACTGCCCTCATTTTGGGAGGCCATTCACTTTTTTTTTGTTTTTTTTTTGTTTTTTTTTTGCCAGGGCTGGGTTTGAACCCGCCACCTCTGGCATATGGGACCGTGCCCTACCCCTTTGAGCCTCAGATGCTGCCCTCATTTTGAAGAGGGTCTATGTTAATTTAAAAACTTTTTGTAAAGTTTTATAAAGTTTATTTAATCAAATTTTGTTTCTTTTGTGGTTCTTGCTTTTTAGGTTGTATTGAGAAAAATTCTGATTCCCCAATGGCCATGAAGATTTTCTCCCATAATTTCTTTCAATTTTATACAAATTTTAGTTTAGTTCTATGATCCATTTGGGGTAAATTTTTGCTTATTGTATGAAAAAGGGTCAAAGTTCTTTTCCTTTTCCAAATAGATATCCAGTTTTTCCAGCTGGTTCATGAACATGTTAATTCTTTTACACGTTGAATTACCTTGACAGTTTTACTGTAATTTACTGATAGTTGAATAAACATTCACACAAGCACGCACACACATCTCTGCTCTCACTGCTCTCTGCATTTATCTATTTTGAATGCAAAATTGATATTGCCTTAACTATTGTGCATGTATTTTAATATTGTGTTCCCTTCAACTTATTCTTTTCAATATTATTTTGTTATTTGTTAAATTATTTTAAATCTTTTGCACTTTAAAAGAAAATTAGTATGACATTGGATCACTTTTTTACAATGCAGCTCAAATTCTGATGGGGATTATGTTGAATCACTGGATAAATTTTGATGGAACTGACATTTAAACAGTACTAAGTCTTCCAATCCATAGCTATGTAATACATCTCCATTTATGTAGGTCTTTTGAATTTTTCACAGAAATATTAGCTTTAGTTGTTAGTAGTTTTCAGTGTACAGACCATGTGGTATTTTGCCCAATTTGCTCTATTTGTATTTAAGTACTTTGTATTTTGATTTATTATCAGTTCTATTGCTTTTATTTTTTTTTTTTTTATTTTCAACTGCTTATTACCAATACATGTAAATAAAATTTGAGATTGTAAAACTTGTATCATGTGACCTTGCCCCATTCACTTCTTTGTCTGGTAGTCTTTCTTTCTCTCTCTCTCACTCTCTCTCTCTCTTTCTCTCTTTCTTTCTTTTATTGTTTGGGATTCATTGAGGGTACAAAGAATTACATTATATTGATTGCATTTGTTAGGTAAAGTCCCTCTTATAATTGTGTCCTGCCCTCAAAAGGTATGCCATACACCGTGATACCTCATCCCTCACCCTCTTCTTCTCTCCCCCCTTACTCATTTCCCTTACCCCCACCCACCCCCCCATATTAGCTCATCTAATGCCTTCATATTAGAATTGAGTACACTAGATTCTTGCTTCTCCATTCTTGTGATGCTTTACTAAGAAAAATGTGTTCCACCTCCATCCAGGTTAATACAAGAGATGTAAAGTCTCCATCTTTTTTAATGGCTCTATAGTAGTCCATGGTATACATGTATATACGTTTTTTAATGCATTCCTGTGTTGGTGGGTATGTAGGTTGTTTGCACAATTTGGCAATTATAAACTGAACTATGATTAACAGTCTACTGCAAATGTACTTACTATAAAAGGATTTTTTTTTTTCTTCTGGGTAGATAACTAATAATGGGATTGCAGGATGAAACGGGAGGTCTAGTTTGAGTTCTTTGAAGATTCTCCATACTTTCTTCCAAATAGGTTGTATTAGTTTGCAGTCCCACCAGCAGTGTAAAGTGTTCCCTTCTCTACACATCCATGATGACACCATCTGCAGCTTTGAGACTTGGTAATGTGAGCCGTTCTCACTGGTGTTAGATGGTATCTCATGATAGTTTTCATTTGCATTTCTCTGATGATTAGGGATAACAAGAATTTTTTCATATGTTTGTTAGCCATCCGTCTGTCTTCTTTAGAGAAGGTTTTATTCATGTCTATTGCCCAGTGATATATGGAATTGTTGGGTCTTTGGTTGTTGATTAATTTGAATTCTCTGTAGATCCTAGATATCAAGTTTTTGTTGTCTGATTCTTAATATGCAAATATGTTTTCCCATTGTGTAGGTTGTCTATTTGCTTTGGTTGTTGTTTCCTTAGCTGTACAGAGAAGCTTTTCAGTTTAATTAAGTCCAATTTGTTTATTTTTGTTGTTTTTGCAATTACCATGGAATTCTTCTTCATAAAATCTTTCCCCAGCCCACCATCTTCAACTTTTTTCCCCCACACTTTTGTCAAGGATTTTTATTGTTTCATGCCTCAGATTTAAATCTTTCATCCTTTTTGAATCAAATTTTGTAAGTGGTGACAGGTGTGGGTCCAGTTTCAGTCTTTTACATGTGGTTATCCAGTTCTCCCAGCACCATTTATTGAATAGCGATTCTTTTCCCCAATGCATGTTCTTGTTTGGTTTATCAAAGATCAGGTGGCTGTAAGATACTAGTTTTATCTTATGGTTTTCTACATGGTTCAGAAAGTCAGTGTCTCTATTTTTGTGAGAATACCAAGCTGTTTTGATCACTATAGCCAAAAGTCTGGTAGTTTGATATCCCCGGATTTGTTCTTATTACTAAGAACTGTCTTGGCTACACAGACTTTCTTCTAGTTCCATACAAAATGAAGAATTATTTTTTTCCAGATCTTGAAGGTATGATGATGGTATTTTAATGGGGATTGCATTGAATCTGTAGATTGCTTTGGGTAGAAAAGCCATTTTCACAATGTTGATTCTTTCCAGCCATAATCATGGTATGTTCTTCCATTTGTTAATATCATCTGCTATTTCTTTTCTTAGAGGTCCTTCCTTTGTACAGGACCTGTTCATAGCAGGTCCTTTTTTTGTAGAGGTCCTTCACCTCTTTTTTGTTGTGTATATTCCTAAGTATTTCTTTTTTTTTTTTTTTTTTTTAAGCTACTGGAAAGGGAATTGTGTCCTTGATTAGCTTCTCATCTTGGCTGTTATTGGCATATACAAAGGATCCTGATTTGTGGACATTGATTTTATATCCTAAGACACTGTGTTTTTTGATTACTTGAGTCTTTGATGTTCTCTAAATATAAGATCATATAGTTGGAAAAAAGTGAGAGTTTGACCTCCTCTGTACCCATTGGAATGCCCTTTATTTCATTCTCATGCCTCATTGTGTTAGCTAGAATTTCCAGCACTTTGTTGAATAGTAGTGGCAATAGAGGACAACGTTGTCTGGTTCCACTTCTAAATGGAAAAGCTTTCAGTTTTATTCTATTCAGTATATTAGCTGTGGCTTTATTGTTGATGGCTTCAATCAGAGTAAGAAATTTGCCACCGATGCCTATGTTCTAATTAGAAAAGAAGCTGAATGTTATTGAATACTTTTTCTGCATCTATTGAGGGGATCATATGGCCTTTGTTTTTACTTTTGTTCTTATGGTGAATTACGTTTATGGACTTGCATATGTTAAACCAGTCTTGCATACCTGGGATGAAACCTACTTGATTGTGGTAAACAATGTTTTTAAGTTGTAGCTATAATCCATCAGTTAGGATTTTATTGAGAATTTTTGCATCTATATTCATTAGTGAAGCTGATCAGAATATCTCCTTTTTAGTTGGGTCTTTTCCTGGCTTTGGTATCAGGGTGACTTTTACTTTATAAACATGTTGGGAAAGACTCCTTCCTTCTCAATTTTTTGGAATAATTTTTGTAGTATGGATATAAGCTCTTCCTTAAAGCATTGATAGAATTCTGATGTGAAGCAATCTAGACCAAGGCTTTTTTTTATTTGGAAATTTTTTACAGTTTCTTCAATTTCAGTTTGAAATCAGTCTGTTCAAGAGATCTATTTCTTCTTGATTCAGTCTAGGGATAGGGTGTGATTCCAGGTATCGATTCATTTTCTCCACATTATTAAATTTCTGGGCATAGAGTTTCTTGTAGTACTCAGAGATGATCTCTTGCTATCTCTGTGGCATCTGTTGCTAATCCCCTTTATTGTTTCTGATTGAGGTTATTAGATATTTTACTTTTCTATTTCAAGTTAATCTGGCCAAATATTTATCAATTTTATTTATTTTTTTGGAAAAAAAAACTTTTTGTTTCATTAATTTTCTGAATGATTCTTTTGTTTTCAATTTCATTCATCTCTGATTTAATATTGGTTATTTCTTTTATTCTGCTGGGTTTGGGATTAGATTGTTCTTCTTTTTCCAATTCCATAAGATAGTTCATGTGTTTGCTGATGTGCTTGCTTCCTGTTTTTCAAATGTAGGCATCTATTGCAATAAATTTCCCTCTCTTGCTGTATCACACAGGTTCTGGTAGCTTGTGTCTTCATTGTTGTTATGTTTGAGGAATTTAACTGTTTCTTCTTTTATCTCTTCCTGAACCCAACTGTATCATTTAGCACAAGGTTATTTAATTTCTGTGTCTTTGTGTAGGGATGAGCATTTTTGTTGGAGTTGAGTTCCACCTTTATTGCCTTGTGGTCTGAGAAGACACAAGGCATAATTTCTATTATGTTAATTTTGCTGAAGTTTTAATTGTAGACTAGGACGTGGTTTATTTTGGCGTATGTACCAAGGGACTGATGAGAAAAATGTATATTCTTTAGCTTTGACATGGAGCGTTCTCTATATATCAGTTAATCTCACTTGCTCTAAGCTTATATTTGTGTCCTTTGTTTCTTTGTTTAGTTTCTATTTAGAGGATCTGTTCAGTTCTGTTGGATGGGGTGTTAAATTCCCAGACTATTATGATATTATAGGATAACATATTGCTCATATGCATCAAGATCTGCTTCAAAAATCTGAAAGCATTTAATTTGGGTGCATAAATATTTGACCAGTACAAAGTGTCCATCTTTGTCTTTCTTTACTTGCTTTAAATCCACTTGTATCTGAAAATAAGATTGTAATTCCTCCTTTCTTCCAATTTCCATTTGCTTGAAATGCTGTTTTCCATAACTTAACTCTGAGTCTTGATGTGTCCTTCAAGATTAGGTGTGTCTCATGGATACAGTATATGAATGGCTTGTGTTTTTTTATCGAAACATTCAGTTGTGCCTCTTCAGTGGTGAATTTAGTCCATTGATGTTTATTGAGATAATTTATAAGTGTGGTGGAGTTCTATTCATCTTTCTTTCTAATAATTATTTGTGTAGTTTTATCCTTTGCATCATTGTGGAAGCTAAATTTTGACCTTTAGCTTTTGGGTGCTTACTTTGCTGGTGGTCCACTGTGATAGTCAGTGTTGAGAATAGGTCAAAGTATTTTATGTAGAGCTGGTCTGCTTGTGGCAAATTTCCTAAGTGCTTGTATATGCACTAAAGATTTGATTTCTCCATCAATTCTGAAGCTCGGTTTAACAGGATACAGAATTCTGGGCTGAAAATTATTTTGTTTAAGAGTGTTGAAGGTGGAAGACTATGCTCTGCTGGCGTAGAAGTTTTCACTTGAAAAGTCTGCTGTCATCCTAGTGGCTCTGCCTTTGTAGGCCAGTTGGTGCTTACTCCTGGCTGCTTGCAGAATTTTTCTGTTCATCTTGATTTTGGACAAGTTCTTTACAATGTTTCTTGAAGAGGCTCTGTTTGAGTTGAGATGACCCAGGGTTTTATATCCATCTGAAAAGAGTTTATCGGGGTCTCTAGTAAAACTTGGGAAGTTTTCATTTATGATAGTCTCCAGTAGGACTTCCATACCTTTGGGAAAGTCTTCTTCCCCTTCAGGAATCCCTATTATTTGTATGTTTGAATGCTTCATGGAGTCTCATAGTTCTCTAAGTGCCTGTTCTGCTTTCTCTCTCTTCTTCTCAGCCTCTTTAACTACCTGGGTTAACTCAAAAACATTATCCTCTAGCTCTAAGGTTCTTTCTTCTTCATGGTCTAGCCTATTTTTGATACTTTTACTCCATCTTTATATTCCCTAATTATCTCCTTCATTTCCTTAAGCTCTGTCATATCCTTCCTATCTTCTACTTATCTATTATCTACAAATCTCTTGGTTCTGTCTTTCCATTTTCTCACCCATTCCTTTTATTGTCCTTATCATCCATATTTTAAATTCCCTTTCTATCAAGTCCATTTATTATCCTATATAGGTGTATTTCTCTTCAGTAGTTGCCTCATGGTCCCCTGGGGAGTTCTTCTGTTTTGGTTTTTCATGCTGACCAAATTTTTCTGTTGGTTCCTCCTCATGTGTTCTGTCTTCTTGTTCACTTCCTTGTCCTCCCTTTTCCCACTCACTTCCTCCTTTGCTTCAAATTACCTGTGTCAGAGCTTAGGCCTTTTTTCTTTCTTTGTTTTAATTACTTTTTATTAAAACACTACTTTGTACATTGATGCATTTAGGGGTTCAGGTTACTGATTTGATATACAATGTGAAATGCTTACATTGAACTAAGTAACACATCCATCACAATTATACTCATTTATTAATAGTTTTGAAATGTACCATTGAATCAAAGTAACCTCAGCCTGAGCAAAGCCAAACTCTTCCTCATGGCCAAATAGTTCTTGCTCTTGAAGCAATGTGTTGCTGAGACACCAGGTGGCACTGTGGTTTTCTGAGACAGAGCACAGCCAGCAATCTCTATGGCTTTTATTCCAAACTTAGTTGCCTTTGGTGATCACCTGATTGTTTCCTTGGCATTCAGACCCTGCCAGGTTGAGATCATAAAGCTCACAAGAATCCTTCAGGGGCAGGTCTCACAGTGCCCCCTGACTCCATTTCCCCTGGGGTACAGGAGTCCCTAAGCCTGTCCCAAGAGTGGAGTTCTGATTCTGGCAGGCACAGTTAAGATGGCTATACCTTAGCCCTCTGCTAAGAACTTCTCACAACCTTCCCACAATGGCAACTCCCAGCCTCCAAGACCTTCTCAGTATGGCTGCCTCACCAGCCACCAAACCTATGGCAAGTCCACTACAACAGGCGTTCAGATCTGATTGATGTATACTGTTTGAGTCCAGCTACTCTTCTAAGCTTTTCACTCAAAGTACTTTCACTCAAAATACAATCCTTCTGGTCCACCGTCTTTCTCCACTCCCATCGTGTCTAGTAGATTTTTTTTTTTAAACATTTGGCATATCAATTGTGAATTGGGACAGATTTAATTCTTTCTCTTTAACCTGTATGCCTTTAATTTATGCTTTTTTCATTATTAAACTGGTATCTCCAGCACAATATCAAACAGAAGTTCTGAGAGCATATAACATTGTGTTATTTCCAGTCTTAACCAGATGATATTCATTCCTTCATCTGTAACTATAATTTTAGCTGTGGATTTTTTGTAAATGCCCTTTATCAGGTTGAGGAAGTTCTTATTTCTTGTTTGTTTTGTATAATGACTCTATGTTGACTTTTGTAAAATGCTATTTCTGCATATATTGAGATAAACATAGAACTTTCTCCTTCATTTTGTTAACATGGTAAATAAAATTGATTGTTGTTCAAATGTAAAAATGATCTTGCATTCTTGACATAAATCTTAATCAGCTATGGTATATTATCAATTTTACATAGCTGGGTTTTAATTATCAAATACTGTTTTAGAACTTAGTTTTGTCTATATTCATGAGGGAAATGGTAATTTTTATTCTTTATAATGTTTTCTTCTGGTTTGGCACCATGATAAACACAGGCTCCTGTAATATGTTTGGAAATGTTTATTTCTCCTTCATTTTCAGAAAGAATTAGTATCAAATTTATATTATTTCCTTCTTATGTGTTTGACAGTCTTGACAAATAAAGCCATATTTCCCCACAGTTTTTTTTATGAAAATGAATAGATCATTAATTCAATGTATTTACAACATAATGGGCTGTGAAGATTTTGTACTTTTCTTATCCCAATTTTGGTCATTTTTGTCTTTTATGAAGTCTTTAAGTTTAAACTAAATTTTCAAATTTATTTGCATACCTTTCTTCCTAATATTCACTTATTCTCCTGTTTATATAAGTTTTACTGAAATATACTTCACATTCCATAATGCCTTTATAATGCACAATTCATTGTTTGCTTTAAAAACAGAAAAACTTTTTTTACAGAGCTTTGCAACTAGGATTACTATTAGTTTCAGAATATTTTAATCAGTCTTTGCCCTCCACAAAAATCTCAGTACCCATTAGCAATCATTTCTTACTTTTCTCCCTACCAACCTACAACCCAGGAAACCACTGATGAACTCTGTCTATGTATGAATTTGCCTCTTCTTGACAAATCCCATTCATATTAAAGAATCACACAGTGAGTGGTCTTTTAAGACTTGCTGCTTTCTCTTAACACTTAACATGAAGTTTTTAAAGTTCCTCTATTTGTATCATGTATGAGAACTTATTATTCATTGCTAAATAATATTCCATTGTATAAATATAGCATTTTATTGTCAGAATCTTTGGTGATATTTGGAAAATTTTCATTTATAATATTCTCTAGAATGGCTTCCATTTCTCTGGGGCATTCTTCTTCCCCTTCTGGAATACCTATAACTCATATGTTTGAACGCTTCATAGAGTCCCATAATTCTGTCAGTGAAGGTTCTGCTTTCTCTCTCTTTCTGACATACTCCTTTCAGAAGGATATCAGTCCCCTGCTCGCCTCAATTCAAATAGAGCTTCTCTAAGGCATTGTAATGAATCTATCTAAAATCAAGACAAAAGTAATGATTTTGCAAACTGCCAGGAGTAAGTGCCAAGTGAGCTATAGGGGAAAATCCATCAGGGTGACCACAGACTTCTCTAATGAAACTTTTCAAGCCAGAAGACAATGGTCATCTGTCTTTAATCTACTTAAACAGAACAACTTTCAGCCCAGAATTCTCAATCCTGCTAAGCTAAGCTTCAAAATTGACAAAGAAATCAAATATTTTAAAGACATGCAAACATTGAGGAAATTTGCCACAACAAGACCAGTTTTACAGGAAATATTTCAACCTGTTCTACTGATCATCACAACGAACCTTCAGCAAAGTAAACACCCAGAAATTAAAGGACAGAACCTAGTTTCCATGGTGATGCAGAAAACAAAACTAAGCAATGGACTTTCAGAAAATAAGTTGAATAGAATGCTACCACACTTACCAATTATCTCAATAAATGTTAATGGCTTGAATTCCCCACTGTAGAGGCATAGATTGGCTGTTTGGATTAAAAAACACAGGCCATCTATGTGCTGTCTGCAGGAAAAATATCTCATGTCAAAAGACAAATTAAAACTCAGAGTTAAAGGTTGGAAGTCAATTTTTCAGGCAAATGGAATTTAGAAGAAAAGAGGGGCTGCAATCTTGTTTTCAGATACATGTGGATTTAAAGCAACTAAAGTCAAAAAAGACAATGATGATCATTTCACATTGGTCAAGGGAAAAATACAACAAGAAGACATTTCAATTCTAAATATTTATGCACCCAATTTAAATGTGCCCAGATTCTTGAAACAGACCTTGCTTAGTTTGAGCAATATGATTTCCTGTAACATCATGGTAACAGGGGACTTTAATACCCCTCTCTCAGATCCTCTAAACAGAAATTAAACAAAGATGTTAGAGATTTAAATGAGACCCTAGAACAACTGTGCTCAATACATGTATATAGAACACCCCATCCCAAAGATAAAGAATATACATTCTTCTCATAGTCCCATGGAACTTTCTCCAAAATTGATCATATTTCAGGACACAAAAAAAATCTCAATAGAATCAAAAGAATTGAAATTCAATCTTGCATCTTCTCAGACCACAAGGCACTAAGAGTGGAACTCAACTCCAATAAAAATGCTCAACCTCACACTAAGGCATGAAAGTTAAACAACCTTATCCTGAAAGATAGTTGGGTGCAAGAAGAAATAAAAAAGGAAATCATTAACTTCCTTGAATATAACAACAATGAAGACACAAGTTACCAAAACCTATGGGATACAGCAAAAGTAGTCCTGAGAGGAAAACTTAACTCTTTAAAAGCCTACATTCGAAGAACAGAAAGAAAGCACATCAACAAACTCACAAGCCATCTGATGGAATTGGAAAAAGAAGAACAATCTAAGCCTAAACCCAGCAGAAGAAAAGAAATATCCAAAATTAAATCAGAGATTAATGAAATTGAAAACAAAAGAATCATTCAGAAAATTAATGAAACAAATAGTTTTTTTTTGAAAAAAATAAATTAGATAAACCTTTGACTAGACTAACTAGAAATATAAAAGTAAAATCTCTAGTAACCTCAACCAGAAATGACAAAGGGGAAATGACAATTGATGCCACAGAGATACAAGAGATTATCTCTGAATACTACCAGAAGCTTTATGCCCAGAAATTTGACAATGTGAAGGAAATGGATCAATATTTGAAAACGCTCTCCCTAGACTTAGCCCGGATGAAATAGATCTCCTGAACAGACCAATTTCAAGCACTGAGATCAAAGAAACAATAAAAAATCTCCCAACAAAAAAATGCCCTGGTCCAGATGGCTTCACACCATAATTTTATCAAACTTTCAAAGAAGAACTTATTCCTGTACTGCAGAAATTATTCCAAAAAATTGAGGAGGAAGGAATCTTCCCCAACACGTTCTATGAAGCAAACATCACTCTGATACCAAAACCAGGAAAAGACCCAAACAAAAAGGAGAATTTCAGACCAATTTCACTCATGAATATAGATGCAAAAATTCTCAACAAAATCTTAGCCAATAGATTATAGCTTACCATAAAAAAAGTCATACATCATCATAAAGTAGGTTTCATCCCAGGGATGCAAGGCTGGTTTAATATATGCAAGTCTATAAATGTTATTCACCATATCAACAGTAGCAAAACCAAAGACTATATAATCCTCTCAATAGATGCAGAAAAAGCATTCGATAAAATCCAGCATCCTTTTCTAATTAGAACACAGAGGAGTATAGGCACAGGTGGCACATATCTGAAACTGATCGAAGCTATCTATGACAAACCCACAACTAATATTTTACTGAATAGAGTAAAACTGAAAGCGTTTCCTCTTAGAACTGGAACCAGACAAGGTTGTCCTCTGTCACCATGACCATTTAACATAGTGCTGGAAGTTCTACCCAATACAATTAGACAAGACAAGAAAATAAAGCTCATCCAAATCAGAGCACTCACTATGTCACTTCCTTGTGTGTCTGTGT